>KZ808564.1:9881-25903 GCA_000696205.2 Oncopeltus fasciatus | reverse complement strand
TTTTCCATCAAGACAATGCAAGAGTCCATACGTGTGTTGTTTCCATGGCAAAATTTCAAGAATTACGCTATGAATTGCTCCCTCATCCGCCGTATTCTCCGGATTTAGCCCTGAGTGACTATTTCTTTGTTTCCGAACCTTAAGAAATGGCTTGGAGGAAAGAGATTTTATTCCAAAGATGAAATCATCTCACAAGCAAATACATATTTTGAGGAGCTCGAGAAATCTTATTTTTTGGAAGGGATAAAAAAATTGGAGAAACGTTGGACGAAGTGTATAGAGCTCAAAGGAGACTATGTTGAAAAATAAAATTACTTTTTATCAAAAAACCTTTGTTTCATTTAAAAAGTCACAAACTTATTGACCCGCCCTCGTATAAAGGGTTTTTTAAACTTCATCAAAATTAATGACCTATCCCTATATTTAAAACATTTTGTAAATTAAATAGTTCATTAAAATATAAATCTTTATATATTTAACCTTGTCTTGATACAATTTCTTTTAGAATATAAAAAACTAAATGTTCCTCAGATTCTAAATAAAATACAGATCAAACAGGCCAACTAATGTCTTGTGAACTGATTTCGGCTTCTAAGTTTTATAATTGCTGTATGCCACTTTATTTAGTTGATCAAAATCATTTGAAGTCAATTTTGGTGTATTGAAAAACAAATTAATATTAAAGTATAAAATAAGGCAAAATATGAAGACAAATATGACAAAAAAGTTCTTCATCTAACTTCGTATTGTAATGGGCCTAACACCTGTCATTAATTTATTCCTTTTCTGTTTTCTTTTTAGGAAACTACATCATCTGATGAAGAGAGTTTCATCCCACTTGAGGATGTACAAGAATTCCAGTCACGTTTAAATATAACGCAGAAAAGAGAAGAGTTACGTAGAACTTTAAGGCAAAAATTTGACCTTCTATGTGTTAATAGTGCACAGTTATCAAGTGCTTAAACTGAAGAAACATTCGTTGAAAACTGTGAGAATTGTTGATATTGTTATTGATATATGTTATTTAAAAATATATAAATACTAAATTATCTTTATTTTTGAAACAAAGAAAACATGCAAATATTTGTGAGTTATTTTAACTGTTAAACTCTTATTTTATTTATACTTTCTTTCTGTGAAATACAACTACAGGTGTAATAATAAATAATATTTTTAAACTGATGTAAAAAAAAAAAAAAAAAAAAAATAGTGCCAAAGTCTATATTATAAATAACTTATCTGAAAGTTAAAAGCATATGTTTTAATAACACTAGCTTTGTTGATTTTAAGTTGTACAGTTTATTTACTGCTAATAGTTCTTAATTTATACTTTTTTTTTTTTTTTTCAAATATACTTTTTAACACTTTTAGGAGAGGACTAAGCATCCTTCATCAAAGCCTCCAAAAGAAGCATGTTATGTTGTTGCCTAACCATACATTCCTTCTGTACATTAAATGTATGCTAGTTTAGCTTTTATTTTATATATTTTAGTTTTTTATGTTTAATAATTTATTTATTATTTTCTTTTTATGTAATATCTTCCTATTGTTTAAGGCTTCAGCTTTTTTGCCTCAAATTCCTTGTGACCCTCATTTCCTCCCCATTCGAGTATATATTTATTAGATCCGAATGAAAGTTAAATTGAATATTTGAATGTTTTGTATACCTGAACTTTTTTTTAATACATATATGTGTCTAGGTTGTTTTATATGTTAATTAAGGAATGAGAATTTATACTGGTAATTTAATTATTGTTAATTTATTTCCTTTGTCAGCAGACACAAATGTTAATTTATAATACACAAGAGTATTATGGATGAAGAGTTACTATCAGTCATATTAGTCTTGATGAACGAATTAATATCTTCATTAAATACTACAAAAAATTAGTGTAAAGACCTAGTGTCTCTTCAGATGGTTTAGGGGCTCTGCTAATGGATGTTGTACCTTTTCAAAACAACTGAGCTCAATTAAAAGCAAGTGAATAGTACATTAAATCTTTTATCCCCCAATTAACTTTAACTCCAAGCAAACAAAAGTAGACTTTATATACATATTTAAGCAATGTTGAACAAAGAAAATAGTTAGAACTGTTAACTTTATTAACTAGAAAGTTCTGATTGAATAGGGCAAAGAAGCAATTTACATCTGTCATACCTTCCATTGTCCGTCTTCATTGGTTTCTGCAACTTGCAGAAACCAATGAAGACGGACGATGGAAGGTATGACAGTTCTATATTCATTGGTGGTGGAAATAACCTTTTAGATTATTTACAAGCAATTTACATAATTTATTATTATTACATTTTAATTATGTTTGATTAATTATAATACTTAGTGAAGTAATTATCATAATGTAAAGTAGAATTTCACATTTAAAATAAAAATAATTTTATACGTACGTTAAAAACAGGCTATTTGGAGTATCTGCGATTGAACGCACAGGTGATGCTAAGTGGTGGGGGGAATTTAATTTGGTTTTTAAGAATAGATTTTTAAANTGATTTAAATGAATGCAATGTTGTTGTTTTTTTGTTTTTTTTAAGCATTCCAGAAGAAATTATGTAAAAAAAAAAAAAAAATTGGCATTATTAATCTATGTAAAACATAATGTTAAAGTAATTATTGATATTTACATGTGTCAGTGAAATAACTGTACTTTGTATTTTGGTATAGTTATAATCTAGAAATCTATTGTTATCAAAAATAATGTACCATGGAAAGATTGAATATAATGTTTCTATACAAATGTTGCTAGTTTTTACTAGACTGTGTATCGTGGAAATTAAAGTAGTTACTGTTGATATTTCTTGTCAAGTTTTAATTTTTTTTTTTTTTTCTCTTCTTTTATCTAGATTTGTTAAGGAAATGTTACAATGAACTAATTTTTTTTTTAAATTCACACAAATGTATATTTTTATACATATATGTGAAATATACTGGCGAGACATAGATAATTTTAGTTAACATCTACTAATATATACATAAAGAATATGTATGTATTCTACTAAATTTACAATATTACGTATATATATCTAATGGTGAGGTATTTAATATTTTGAAGAAAAAGGGCAAGGATGACTACAAGTTGTTATGGCTGAGAAATGACAGTCTATCCCTTAACAAAAGGTATGTCGTTTTTCCTCTAATATGTTAACGGGAAGTTTTAGATTACCTATACTAGTGTTGAAAAATGCAAAAAAATGAACCCTGAATTAATTATGGATCACTGAATTAATCCAATCCAAATACACTGAAACATATTTTTTTTTCTTCAGCTAAAAAATACTTATTTAATCCTCTATAAGTGTATTGAGGGAAAAAAAATTTTTTTTATATAATAAACTCTTAATTTCACCATAAGTTGTTTTATTTTCACCATAAATTTTGCTTTTTAAGAGCAATAAATCATGAAATAATTTGGTTATATTATTTTATTTTTGGATATGTGACTTCAATGCCTAACTGGTATTTAGTACATTTATGATAGGCCATATAGGAAATATGTTGATATTAACAATAATTACCTTAATGAAAAACTTTTCTCCCTGACGACTTCATTCATGGTTACGTGTTAATTTAACTGTCCATAGTTGTCAAGTAAAGTTTTGATTTCATCGAAAATAATAAAATCTCATCCTAATGTACCTAAGAGCTGTAACATGCTATTTGACAGCTTCTTTCAAAGCAAGATTATACCTTCTATCGAGACAACTCAATGATGAAAAAATCTATATTTAATACAAATTATCTATAGTTATTAATTACGAGGTATGGCTATTAAATAACGAGACTATTGCTGTAAAATTTTTTATTATAAGTTTATACATATTTAGTTTTTATCACCTTCAATATACATCCCTCCTTTATCCTTACAAAGCTCCATACGAATTTCTATTGTTCAAAACAGTGCTTGAAGTCTTGTTCTGTGAACTCCTGCATGATGCTCGTTGCTTTTTCTTTCACTGCTTCAACGGACTGAAATCTTGTTCCTTTTAAAGCAGATTTGACCTTGGGGAACAGATTTCACATGGTGCCAGGTCAGATGAATAAGGCGGATGATCTAAAACTGGGATGTTGTACTTGGCTAGAAACATCTTGACAGACAATGCATTGCGAGATGGCTCATTGTCTTGATGGAGAACCCACGACTTGTTCTTTCGCGATTCAGGTCGTTTTTTCCTTTCTCTTTCTCAAAGTTGAGCAAGCACTTCTAGCAGTAATGTTGAGTTATAGTTTGATCTTCAGGAACCCATTGTAGGTATACAATCCCATGAAAAAAAAAGGATCATTATTGCTTTGAATTTCGATTTGTTCATTCGAAATTTTTAGCTTTCAGTGAGGTTGGATCCTTCCAATGCATGGATAATTTTTTTTTTTTCGGAATCCTAAGTGATAGAACAAGATTCTTCACATGCTATGACTCATTCCTAGAAGTTCGGGTCGTTTGTAATGGCATCTAAAGTATCAATACTTTTCTTTTATGAGCTTATTGTTCAATTGTGAGAATTTTAGGCACCATTTTCGCACACACTTTTTGCATGTTCAAATTGTTTGTCAATTTCAAGTTTCAGCAATCTCACTAATTGTTCTATCTGAACCAGATGATCGACCTTTTTGATACTTTCATCCGCATTGGTGTGGAAGGGCGGGTCGCCTGGCTGTCATCATCTCCATCTTTTCAGCTAAATTTGAAATGCTTGAACTACACAAAAACTCGTGCATGTGATAGACATCACCATCTTAAGTTTCAGTAAGGGTTTGACCTTATTTCATGTGAAATTTCACGACAATTTGATGCTCTTCTAATACACTTATTACGTTTTCGGTAAAACAAAACAAACTCCTCTTACACGAGAGACGCTGTAATTAAAAGAGATGGCTTTACTCTGCATAGTTGTCGTTTGGTATTGGTGCATAGTTCTTCTGTAGCAGCATTAGTCTCGTTATTTAATAGCCACATGCCTCTTCTTGATGAAGTACGTATCACTGAATCGGCATACCATCTAAATTTGACTAGCACTTCAATAGGCATCAGCTTGGAGAAATGAACTATCCGGGGCGGTTCAGTAACATGGTCTTTCACTCTATACCCAATTTCATCATACCAGCCATTCTTAACTGTTAAGTAGTCTATTTTTCTTCACAATTCTGTTGGTCTATTCATTTCTGTTCAGGGTATCTTGGTTATTTAAATTTTATGGTATTAGGAAGGAATTACCATAATATATTTAAATGATGAAGTGAAATCAGCATAATTAGATGAAATAAGAGCAATGTTATGTAGAGAAAAATCTATTTAAATATAAAGTTTGCCATGCAGGAGTTGTTTAAACTAAGCAAACTTTGCCTGTTTCATTACATGTAGATTAATTAATACTAAATAACTAACTCGACCCTACAAGCCTGAAAGAACTCGAGATTAAAAAAAAAATTCACTAAGGCAGACTGGAGAGGAGAAACGGTGGGGGCACTCAATCTTCCAAATTACATTTTCTTCCTTAATATTTGTATTATGAAAATATTTCAGAAACAAATATCAGAGAATTAAATATAACCTTAATGTTCTTCTTTTTTTTCTGTAATTATTCATAATGAACATCTCAACTCTGTGTATTAGTTCTCTTACAAATATCTCTACTAAAGAAATCTGATTAGCTTCTTCCTACAATACCATTGGGTTCCTAGTGGGCCTAGAAGATGACAAAGTTAAATACTATTGTCTAAATAGAAATAAAACTTTAATTTTTGTTTTGCCTTTCAATATTAATCCACGCCGGTACAATTAGCAGATTGAGTAAATATTTAAAAAAAAATTATCATGATGGGCATTTGAGGGAAGGTTCACCCAGTTGTGGTCCTCCAAGCTGAAGCCTCGAGTGATCCTGAGGCCAACTTCTCAGCCTTCTCGAATTTTAAATCATGAAATTATAAAATATTTGTGTTATGGAACATTTTTTGGTTAAAAAATTCGTGTTAAGTAACTTCTTTTAACATGTAAATGCATCTAGAAAAAAGTTACAAAACTTATCACTCTTAAAACTGTATTTTAGATATTTTTGTACTTCATATATAATGAGAGAAAGAAGCAAGTTAAGCTTTTAAATATAAAATTAGTGAAAAATAGAAAAGCTTTCAGAAGTCATGTCACGATGATATGAACTGTGAATAGTTTGACTTCCCATAATCCACTAATACACATTTACTAAAAAATTTAAATTAATTTTGATAAGGAAGACAGGAGAATAATTTCATCATAGGTGATAATGATTTAGTTATGATTATTTTTCTAATAGGGAAAACATTTGTACTTAGGGATTGTTAGAGATTGGGTAGGATGGAAGTAGGAAAAGCATCTCCTTTAGTATATTTATTCTTGTTTTTTTCTCTTGTTCTGGTATCTAAACCACACATTAAAAAAAAAAAAAAACTAAAAGCACCATGCTTTTCAAAGCCCCTACCCATATTTGTAAAAAAAAATATTTCAAATTTTGAACTTATGCACCAGCAAGGAAGCTAAGCTCGGTATTCTTTGGCTGCCCAATAGCTTAACTATGTGGATTATGGTCCAGTATTATTATACTGATTATGGTCTGTTCTTCAGAAACTTCGGCTGAACTTGAGAATGGGTTCATGGATCCTTCACTATGATAATACTCCAGTTCATCACTTCTAAATTTGCACCATTTATTTGGACAGCACTAAAGCAACAGCAAAAACAAGTTATGAGCACCTTCCCTACAGTTAAGATGTATTTCCACAATTCAAATCTGAACAAAAATGGTGGGGCTACTTTGAAGACTGAAGAAATACATTTTGTGGGGAGGAAATAATTTTGAAAATTTGTGAGTATGTTAAACAGAAACAAGGAAGTAAACAATAAAATTTAAGTTGGCATTGTAATACCTATAAATAATTAATAAAATTTTTATTTGTGTGTCAAGTAATGTTCATTAAGTTGAATAATATCAGTTCCAAAGGTTTTTCAAAATTAAATACAATAAGAAAAAGAAAATGTCAATGTGGAAAGAAGGTTGACATTCATCTAAAAAGAGCTAAAAAAAAAAGAAGATAATTAACTTTGAAGAACAATAACTAATTAAATTTGGGACCAAACAATACAAATAAAAAATTCATAAAAAAAAAACTATGTGAAATCCACGAACAAAACATTTTTCCTTCTATCTGATTCAAATTTTAAAAATTTGTATAGGTAAAATTTCAAAATAAATAATAAAATTCAGTTCTTCACATTTTATAACATTTTTATGACCAAAAATCTCATTATCAAAACACAACTAACACTCATTGTTTTCTACAGGATGCAGCTGGCAATCAAATGAAGGAAATTTTTTTTTTTTTTTTATACATTAAATTGTTCTAATGCTTTTTTTTTTTTTTGTGACTCTTAATAATAGTTTTTAGATAATTATAGAATAAAATAACCTATTAAGTATTTAAGAGAGTAAAAATTTATCTAAAATAACAATTCTTATAGTTAATAGACCTAATAAGTATTTACTATTAACTAATGAATTCTCCAATGCAAAGACAAGCATTTGTTCCACCAAACCCAAAAGAATTTTTTAAAGCTATTTTCCTCTCAGATTTCCATTCCTGTGGTTTATTTGGAACACAATTTATAAACAAACCCTCTTCACATTTATTATTTAAATTAATAGTAGGAGGAATAATGTTATTTTTTATAGCTAAAATTGTAAACAAACTTTCCAAATTTCCAGCAGCTCCAAGTAAATGTCCATGTGCACCTTTTGTAGAAGACACTGAAAGCTTTTTTACACTGTCTCCAAATAGGGAAGATATTGCTTTTAATTCAATAGCATCACCCACTGGAGTAGATGTAGCATGAGCATTAATATAAGTGATATCAGAGGGTTTTTTGCTTGAATTCTTTAAAGCTCTTTCCATAGCTAATCTAGCTCCTTTTCCACATTCATGAGGAGCAGTTATATGAGAAGCATCTCCTGATAATCCATATCCTAAAATTTCAGCATATATTTTTACACCCCTTTCAAGGGCATGATTAAGCTCTTCCAAAACTAAAACAGCAGCACCCTCTCCCATAACAAATCCATCTCTTTTCTTATCAAAAGGCCGAGAGGATGTTTCAGGTGAGTCATTTGAAGTTGTGCAGAGTGCTCTTAAACGGCAAAATCCTGCCATAGCCAGGGGATTAATACTTGCCTCCGCACCACCACAAACCATTACGTCTGCACAGCCATTCTGAATAAATCTATAAGCATCACCAATAGCATGACAACCAGTAGCACATGCAGTGGAAACTGTATGATTTGGTCCTTGGAATCCATATTTAATACTCACATGACCTGCAGCCATATTTGGTAGAATTTTAGGAACAAAATAGGGGCTTACTTTGCTATAACCTTGTTTGAAAGCATCAGCAGTTTCATATATACTTTGCAGATCTGCCATGCCAACACCTATGCATACACCTGTCTTTTCCTTACATTCCTGAGCCTCAGGAGTCCATTTGGCATCTTCAAGGGCTTCAGAAGCTGCTACCAACCCATAAATTGAGGATAAAGACATAGTCCTTGCTTCACTTTTACTTACATGGTTTTCAATATTAAATTCACCTTGGCCAGCCCCATGTATAATAGAAGCTGCAATATGACATGGAAGTTTGTTATATTTGGCTGAGTCTTTTAGCTTTGATATTCCACAACAACCAGATAGAAGATTATTCCATGAATTAGAGACATTTAAACCTAAAGGACTAACAGCACCTAAACCAGTAACAACAACTCGCCTTTGCAGACTTGTATTCATTTCAAGCAGTATTAGTTAGGTAAAAGTCATTTCAGAAAGGAACTACTTGAAAGAAAGAACTGTAATCACAATTCATGAAGGTTATGCAGAGGTTTCAGTTGAACAATAGCACCATCTGTTGAGCCCCCAAAGAACTACAATTTAATCTAGAAAAAACTGCTTAAATCTGTAAGTTTTATGCATTTTTACGATCATTAGGGCAGGAGAGATCCACAAAAACAAGCCAAGATAAATAATAAAATAATAATAAATTATGTACTTTAATTATAATTAAAATAACAAGTAAAAACAAATAGAAGACTACTCCAATATTTCTTCTCCTTCAGTAACTTCTTTTAAACTTAAAAGTTCTAATAATCCACATATTCCTTTGGTGTGAACAATGTCATCAACTTCTCTATAATGACCTGGATCTATCAGACATACCTACAAAAAATAATACAATGAATAATTAACAAAAAGTTATTTATTTTATTACTAGTTACTCTTATTATTTGTTTTTATAATTTAAGAATTCAAAATCATACCATTTGCATTTGCCCTGAATCCCAATTTTCAGATTCTATACTGGTTGACATCTTGGCCAATTTATCCCTTGCCTTCCTCACTTCTTTTCCTGACAATTGGACTTGCAATCTCATCTGGGCTCTCTCTAATGGCATGATAGCTTTTAATTGAGGAATAACATCTAGGGCCTATAAATTAAAATGTTTTAACACATTGACAAGGATTATTTTTATAATACACCCGTAAAAAGAAAAAAAAATACCTGTTGTTTTCCATTACGATTTGGTTTAATAGAATAATGAATATCCTTCATAGCTTTTTCTATCATAGTGACTGGGTAAGGTCTTTTAGTTTCAGGATTTACACATTTGTCTAGAAAATAAAATCAGGAAAAAATAGTAAGAAGTATTTATAGAGTAAATTTGATAATCACTAATAATCAATAACATACACCAGATTTTAATAGATTACACTATTAACAATAATTAATTGTTACATAGATTTATAACAGATCATTCTGTTAACAATTATTAATCTTTATACAATAAAATCTAACATGACAGACTTACAATTAGTTCAGAAATTGTAAATTAGATAAGAAAAAGCTTAGATGTTATATTGATCAACTTCTGAGGTCATAACATTGAAGAAATACTCTGATGTTGAATTTATTTAATGAATGGTGTTATGAGTTATCACAAATCTGATTCACAAGCATTAAGTCTTCAATACTAATTTGATAGATAGATCTTCAAAATTATCAAAGTTTAATCATAGATAAAAGAGAAAACAATTTGGATCACATTAAATATTCCAAAGGATACTTTAATATACCTTGAATACTTTATTTTTGCAATCTACACAGTACATTAATATTAATTAAATACCACAAAAAGTCTTCGTTAGAAATATTACAATTATTTTATACTATTAAAATAAATTATGTTATATTCTTGTGTATTTAGTTTGAAACAGAAACAAGATCAATCTCTGCAAAAACTTTGTACACTCTATAATATGAGTCAAAGACTTCAGTGAGTGACCACCAAAAAGCAGATGAAAATAGTTTATTAACTTTCGGGAGGAAGTTCATAAGAATTTCAGTCCTGTCTCTGAGAAGGAAAAACTAAAGGGGAGGAATGCTGAACTCATAGCATTTTATAGGTGGATATCTTGATTGACCATAAAGCTGGGTAGACTCTGCTAGGAAAGGTAAGTGTCAAGAATGGATGTCAGCAGCACAACAAATAACACTCTTTATCATGATTCATATATACTATATGCACATTCACTCCAGCCTTTTCTGGTTCAGCTGTAAAGCAAATATAGCTAAACACCATTACAGATGTTATTTTTCATTGCATTAAAAAAAATATTTCTATTTGGATCATTATTTTTAGGGCTTGAAGCTTGGATTGATTTTCATGAAAAACTAATTGCTTGGTCAATGAATAATGTGCAAAATGAAGATAAATCATCAACATTGGCAAAAACCAATTTTTAGTTCATTTGCTAACTTGAGATGCCAATTTTATTAATTTTATTAAAGATACCAACATTATATTTGTCTCAAGTGCTACTTTAGTTTGTGGTGTTACTCAGAGCACTGATTCTAGGAGAATGAATCCTTGTCTACATCCACAGATAAAATCCATCCGGTTTTGACACAGATCTGAGACTTGTCCATGAAAGATGAAACAGCCCATCTTAAAGGAATAGATAGAGAGCGATTTAAAGAGCTAATTATGTGAAGAAGAAATGGAAGAGAAGGACAAATAGGCAGCTGGACAAAGTAACTCAGAAGCCAGATGTAGTGAGTGTTGAGATAAATTGTTCATTACATTTATTAATTGTTATCTTAATCGTTCATTGAAAGATTTATGCTTGTTACTGGCAACACATGATTGTAATATATATATATATAGTGTTTTTACCTCCATATTGACCACGTTCTGTTAGAATCTATCTTTATTATTACAGTGAAGTTTTTCCTCAACTCTGCCGTTTTATTTAGTTAATTAATCCATTTACCTCAATAGTGAGGAACATCTGAGTTGGGCAGATCACGATGTCCACGGGATTTAACTAACAGGTCTTTAAGAAATAGTCAGAAAACTAAAGGTTGAGATAAAAAGACAGTGACTAAAAACCATCTTTGAGCCATGAATCAGAGGGATAGCAGCAGACAAACGGGGACTATTCTATTAAACGATTAAATGCAAGGGAATAGAATAAAAAATCAAACTGTCCCAGCCAGGGCAGGAACCTGAATCTCCTGCTATCCAGGCAAGCCTGTTATCCATTCAATTACTTATATTTTTATTCTATTCCCTTGCATTTAATTGTTTAAAATTTATGTGGGATAAAATACCACAATAAAAAAAAATAATATTTATAAAATTAAGTAAAAAACGAGAGTCGCTTAAATAGCTTGACAATGTAAGCTCTTTTGAGCATAACACAATGGGAGATTAGACTCTCAACACTAGTGCTGGGACTTTAATAACTTATCTGTCCCGGTTGCGTAAATGGATAACTCGCTAGGCCTGATAGCAGGAAATCCAAGTTCGAGCTCAGGCTGGGACAGTTAGATTTTTAATTCTATTCCCTTGCATTTAATAATTTAAAATTTATGTTGGATAAAATACCACATTAAAAAAAATAAAGAAAAGAAAAGAATTTTATTAATTTTGATTAAGCTATTCATAAGAAAAACCAACAAAGTACAATAGTACAATAAACTTTAAATTTGATTTGATTTTTGATTTCGTAATCTACATGTCATGAACTGTGAAGCATCAAAAATCCATTAAGAGTGTTTTTTAAAGCAAAAACAATTCAATTAACAAGTATTAAATAAAACCAAGATCTTCATCTCAAATATATTCTTAAACATGAATCACTAGTAGAAATAAGTATGACATTATGAAAGTAGAATCATATCAGGAATGGTCTTATCCAGGAATGCAACAAGCCTCAAAGAAAGGAGTACGAAGCTGATTACATTAATGAAAGAACCATGACAAGGGTTGTTTGTGCTTTGATAATAAGAACCAACTGTTCGAGATATGCTCTGAGCCTAAGAATAAACTAAAGTGCAAATAACTAGTTTTTTCATTTCTCCTTGATTGAGCATCTAATTTTCAGATTTAATGTTTATTTTTCAAGTTGATAATAAAATGTAATTTTTAAAGAATCTGTGTGTGTGTTTATATATGTACTTATACATATTAGATTAGTAAGTAATATATTTATCTGAATATGTATCACATGCCATAGCATGCCCCCTTATTATGCTTTTACACCCCTTTGCTACAATCCTAGTAGTCTCCTAACAAAATTTGTTTTTTTCCCTACAGATGTTAGTGAAGTAAAGATGTCTTTAGTTTAATGTTAAATATAACATTATCGGTAGGAAATTTATTAGATCATCCCTTTTTCTTCATATTGTTAGAAATATTATTAACACAACTGGTTCGAAGCAGTGCCCCAAACGTTCACAAGCAAATGTATTACTACTTAGATTTAAAATTGGCTTAATTGTTTTTCTCAAATTTAATAATCTACGGCTAGTAAAAGAACTATAGCTACAACCAATATAGAAAGATGAGTCACCTGCCACTGTTGTTGCAATGTCTTTAAATAAAGAGTCCAAGTGATTTTGCCTTTCTTTATCAGAAACTTGTAGTTCTCCTTTCATCAAAATTTCTTTGCAGACTTCTGTTAAATCATTCTTTCCAAATGCTTTCACAAGATCTTCTTTTTTGGCAACCTGCCCTTTTGAAACATTGATAAACACAGTATGTGTTTGCAGCACTTCATCGATATCAGTTTCACTAACAAAAAAATTAGCTAAATTAATAATATTGACTTAAGCTTTCACAATTTGAGCAATTATCATCAATTGATAATCAAATTAGCCCTGAAGAAGCTCACTGCATGATGTGCAACCTGGTGGTCCAACCTAGATGTTGACCTTTATGATAAAATAATAATAAAATATGA
This sequence comes from Oncopeltus fasciatus, assembly GCA_000696205.2. NCBI lineage: Eukaryota > Metazoa > Arthropoda > Insecta > Hemiptera > Lygaeidae > Oncopeltus > Oncopeltus fasciatus. The sequence continues at coordinate 12,579 of KZ808564.1, read as the reverse complement.
TCTACCTAAACAGATAAAATTATATGGACCACAGAGTTGACCCAATAGATGGATGATTACATAAAATACATTTCGAAGATGATTTTAGTTGGGGTTCGGTCGAGGTAGATCCAAAAAACACAAATTAAAAAAATGTATTTTTTCAATGAATGTGGCAGATAATCCTTCATTAAAAAAATACATTTTTTTAATTTGTGTTTTTTGGATCTACCTCGACCGAACCCCAACTAAAATCATCTTAGAAATGTATTTTATGTAATCATCCATCTATTGGGTCAACTCTGTGGTCCATATAATTTTATCTGTTTAGGTAGATCATATTTTATTATTATTTTATCATAAAGGTCAACATCTAGGTTGGACCACCAGGTTGCACATCATGCAGTGAGCTTCTTCAGGGCTAATTTGATTATCAATTGATGATAATTGCTCAAATTGTGAAAGCTTAAGTCAATATTATTAATTTAGCTAATTTTTTTGTTAGTGAAACTGATATCGATGAAGTGCTGCAAACACATACTGTGTTTATCAATGTTTCAAAAGGGCAGGTTGCCAAAAAAGAAGATCTTGTGAAAGCATTTGGAAAGAATGATTTAACAGAAGTCTGCAAAGAAATTTTGATGAAAGGAGAACTACAAGTTTCTGATAAAGAAAGGCAAAATCACTTGGACTCTTTATTTAAAGACATTGCAACAACAGTGGCAGGTGACTCATCTTTCTATATTGGTTGTAGCTATAGTTCTTTTACTAGCCGTAGATTATTAAATTTGAGAAAAACAATTAAGCCAATTTTAAATCTAAGTAGTAATACATTTGCTTGTGAACGTTTGGGGCACTGCTTCGAACCAGTTGTGTTAATAATATTTCTAACAATATGAAGAAAAAGGGATGATCTAATAAATTTCCTACCGATAATGTTATATTTAACATTAAACTAAAGACATCTTTACTTCACTAACATCTGTAGGGAAAAAAACAAATTTTGTTAGGAGACTACTAGGATTGTAGCAAAGGGGTGTAAAAGCATAATAAGGGGGCATGCTATGGCATGTGATACATATTCAGATAAATATATTACTTACTAATCTAATATGTATAAGTACATATATAAACACACACACAGATTCTTTAAAAATTACATTTTATTATCAACTTGAAAAATAAACATTAAATCTGAAAATTAGATGCTCAATCAAGGAGAAATGAAAAAACTAGTTATTTGCACTTTAGTTTATTCTTAGGCTCAGAGCATATCTCGAACAGTTGGTTCTTATTATCAAAGCACAAACAACCCTTGTCATGGTTCTTTCATTAATGTAATCAGCTTCGTACTCCTTTCTTTGAGGCTTGTTGCATTCCTGGATAAGACCATTCCTGATATGATTCTACTTTCATAATGTCATACTTATTTCTACTAGTGATTCATGTTTAAGAATATATTTGAGATGAAGATCTTGGTTTTATTTAATACTTGTTAATTGAATTGTTTTTGCTTTAAAAAACACTCTTAATGGATTTTTGATGCTTCACAGTTCATGACATGTAGATTACGAAATCAAAAATCAAATCAAATTTAAAGTTTATTGTACTATTGTACTTTGTTGGTTTTTCTTATGAATAGCTTAATCAAAATTAATAAAATTCTTTTCTTTTCTTTATTTTTTTTAATGTGGTATTTTATCCAACATAAATTTTAAATTATTAAATGCAAGGGAATAGAATTAAAAATCTAACTGTCCCAGCCTGAGCTCGAACTTGGATTTCCTGCTATCAGGCCTAGCGAGTTATCCATTTACGCAACCGGGACAGATAAGTTATTAAAGTCCCAGCACTAGTGTTGAGAGTCTAATCTCCCATTGTGTTATGCTCAAAAGAGCTTACATTGTCAAGCTATTTAAGCGACTCTCGTTTTTTACTTAATTTTATAAATATTATTTTTTTTTATTGTGGTATTTTATCCCACATAAATTTTAAACAATTAAATGCAAGGGAATAGAATAAAAATATAAGTAATTGAATGGATAACAGGCTTGCCTGGATAGCAGGAGATTCAGGTTCCTGCCCTGGCTGGGACAGTTTGATTTTTTATTCTATTCCCTTGCATTTAATCGTTTAATAGAATAGTCCCCGTTTGTCTGCTGCTATCCCTCTGATTCATGGCTCAAAGATGGTTTTTAGTCACTGTCTTTTTATCTCAACCTTTAGTTTTCTGACTATTTCTTAAAGACCTGTTAGTTAAATCCCGTGGACATCGTGATCTGCCCAACTCAGATGTTCCTCACTATTGAGGTAAATGGATTAATTAACTAAATAAAACGGCAGAGTTGAGGAAAAACTTCACTGTAATAATAAAGATAGATTCTAACAGAACGTGGTCAATATGGAGGTAAAAACACTATATATATATATATTACAATCATGTGTTGCCAGTAACAAGCATAAATCTTTCAATGAACGATTAAGATAACAATTAATAAATGTAATGAACAATTTATCTCAACACTCCCCCTCATTGAAAAGATTTTGAATTAAGTATTTTATTTAAGTTCAACCCTTTCCAATAATGTTTTCAGGGGTTTCTTGATCTGCCATAATTAAAGTGGTGACAAAATCATTGAACCGCTGGGGTGGTTGGATTTTGCTCCGATCTCTGAGTCCAAGATTTGGTTGTTCTTTTTCTTCTGTAGACTCTTCTTCT
>KZ808563.1:197268-207505 GCA_000696205.2 Oncopeltus fasciatus | reverse complement strand
GTATCTGCCACCCCTTGCACCTGAAAGGGGTAGATGGACGCGCAGGAGCTAGCAAGCCATCAGAAACCAGTTCTTCGCCATGGTGCTAGAGGTCCTGGGAAGGCAGATCTATTAAATTTGTAAGTGGAGTTCCAGCAATGTCTTGAGGGGATCTGTAAACGTATCTGCCACCCCTTGCACCTGAAAGGGGTAGATGGACGCGCAGGAGCTAGCGAGCCATCAGAGACCAGTTCTTCGCCATGGTGCTAGAGGTCCTGGGAATGCAGATCTATTAAATTTGTAAGTGGAGTTCCAGCAATGTCTTGAGGGGATCTGTACAAGTATCTGCCACCCCTTGCACCTGAAAGAGGTAGATGGACGCGCAGGAGCTTGCGAGCCATCAGAGACCAGTTCTTCGCCATGGTGCTAGAGGTCCTGGGATGGCAGATCTATTAAATTTGTAAGTGGAGTTCCAGCAATGTCTTGAGGGGATCTGTACAAGTATCTGCCACCCCTTGCACCTGAAAGGGGTAGATGGACGCGCAGGAGCTAGCGAGCCATCAGAGACCAGTTCTTCGCCGTGGTGCTAGAGGTCCTGGGAAGGAAGATCTATTAAATTTGTACTTTTCAAATTACCTTATTATAATTTCCTGAGAATAATAATTTATTTATATCCTTTAGGTTTACGATATTTCCTAAAAATAATATATTTACCAGTGTTCTCTAGGCAAAATTGTTTAATTTTATTATTAGATGATTTTAGTTGGGGTTCGGTCAAGGTAGATAAAAAAAAAAAAATTTTTTTTGGATATAACTTGACCGAACCCCAACTAAAATAATCTTATAATAATATCTACGGTCAAACAAAACTCATGTTTAGTTTAACTTTATCTTTAATTAATCCTTGTAGTGTAAAGGCCATCAAAGTTATTCTTAATAATTGTAAATTAAAAAGTAAGCCACATATTACCTATGAACCCATCCATTAAATGCAAAAACAAATTTAAAATTCGTTGATGAAATAAAACGGGGGAAAAGAAGAGAGGCAATACAGGAAATGACAAGATCTAGCTGGTATAATAATTCGTTGAATTAAATGAAACTCATAACGGATACATTTTCTGAGAAATGTAAGATTTTGTGTAAGACAGCAAAACACTAAGCACTTAGTTGAGGGAGTGAGGGTATCAACAAGAGCCGAAGGCATCACAGCCTGGGGGAGCAATGTCTCCTTTGGGAACAGGCTAGAAAGAAAGCCACAGAGAGGAATATCTGCCACACCGGAAGGAAGAAGAGGAAGAGTTCGCTTAAGAAGGATCAAGTTCGTCATTAAGCGATGGCACAACAAAGATTTTCATATTGATAACACAAAGATTTAAGAAGCTGTATAGAGAAATTTTGAAGTTAATAATAGAAGGATCCCCACACAGAACTAGAAGGTAATGGTCCAGGTGTAACTATGAGTGGTTCTTCATAGCAAATATTGGCATTGCGCAAGACTCAAGTCTATAAATAAATATAATCAGATATACGAAAGCTGAGGTTGCCTAAACCTTAAGTATGTCTGAAAAGGTACAACATGAAAATGTAAACCTAGGGACAGGACGTCCCCTCTCGTCTTCATGATAACCCTGAAGATGGCTTACAATGTAAGCCGAAACGTTGGCAGATAATTAAAGAAAAATACATTTTTTAAATTAGCATTTTTCGGATCTGACCGAACCCCAACAAAAAAAAATCTAATGAAATGCTCAATGTTCATTTGCTATTCAGAAAATCGGAACGAAACAAATATTCCATAATGGTGATATTGAGGATTACGTATATTATTGTGTTGCGTTCTTTAACGGAAAAGGATTTTTAAAATGGGTATTGTTACATGGATATTGTAAAACCGAGTTAAATTCCCATCATTAACGTTTAAAGCGTACTAATGTTAAGATAAGAATGTATGGAGCCGATAGAGAAATTTGGCAAAACATAATATGCTACATATATAGATATTTTCCAAGAATAAACATTGAACATTGTATGAGGGAGAGTGCAGTTCAGCTACCCTGGAGGTTTTGACATGATGCGTTTTAGGGGTTGCAACTGACATATCCTTCCCAACAAAACCAGTCTGTCCGTGACAGTTGTCAGCAGTCTTGTATACTTCCTGGCTTCTCCCTTCAGTATGAGATTGTTTAATCGGTAACACACATGAAGCTTTGCTGACGTTTTATTTTGTATTTGGGGAAAGAATCGAAACATCAATTCATACAATAGTTCATTTTTTCGGTTTTCCGCTTTCTATAAGAGACAGCGCTCTTCGTGGAATTTCAGCATATTTGTGAAATGGAAAAGTTCTCTAGATGACTACTGTGCGATTCGAAAATTTGTTCTCCCAAAAAGAAACAAACTAAATAGGCTCCGGGGAATTAAAGCATGTTACTGTGCTCTAATAAATGGAGAGGAAAGAACAAGTGATAATCTCAACATTCCCCTGGTAGGAGGGGGGGGGGGATTGCACGCCAACTTTGCCATCAAGGAGGAGAAGAAAGCAAGAGGTATTTCCAAGCCTCGGCTATTGATACCACACTCAGTCAGCTAAAGATTGAGCCAAAGTCAGCCAGAGGGAATGTCCAAGACATCTTCTCGAGGATGTGCGACACCTCCTCAGCTTGGTGGGAGGGCGTCCAGAGAATCGGGAAGCAGATGTACTGATTGGTACCTGGAGTTGTTGCTACCAATAGTAGTTGTACCATTTTCCGTTCTCCCTTCGCTATGTCAGGAATTGGTAAAGATAAGTCCGTCCCTAATGTCCCTAATCGATAACTGAGACTATGTCAGGAATTGGTAAAGATAAGTCCGTCCATTGTACCAATCGATAACTGAGACTAATGCACTTTACATGCGATGGAGCGGAGACATATCGAATTTATGGAGCTCACTTGAGAGTAACTCAACAAAATGAAATAAGACCTGATTTAAGAGACTTTCTTGCTGACTAGTATTGGAATCAAACTTCGTGTTCAACAATTTTAAAGTAAGTCCTCTGAATGTAAAAAACATTTAAAAAAATTCATTCTATAAGAAAGGTAGTCTAGGCAAAAATTTGTGTTACTAACAAGAAAGAAAAACAATATTTTAAAAATTGTAAATAGACAAAATAAAGTTTAATTTTATTATCGAATATTGCAAAACTATAATCAGGTTGGTCTATCCGTGTTTCTCTTCAAGCTCATTTTTTAAAATCTAATTCATAACGGATTGCCATTTTGCGCAGTTGGGGTTTTGTGAAGTGTCATAAGACTGTAAGTCACTGGAAAAATGGGGATTATTCACAACTCAGTGCTCTATTCGGCCTGATTGCTTCTATGTAGTCTCTTGTTCGTAAAAAAATTGTAAATATTTCAGTGCAAGTATTTATAGCCCCTAGAAAATAGAATATAGATATTCATTCATTTATTCACACATACACATACACACACACACTTCTTTTTTTATCTATCGTGCAACAGCAAAGCGTCGTGAATGGAAAACTATATTATTGCTAACCATCCTATTTTAAACAATGAAGTCTTAAAATGAGTTTTCCTTAAACATTTCGGTTCCGCTTACATTTAAGGATAATACTTTTATTAATCCGTTTTATCAACAAAGATCAAAGGAAAAATATATATTCCAATATGAAGGAGCGGGAGTTTACGTATGTAATTTTGATGAACATCAACTTGCTGCGAAGCATATACAAAGGAATGCAATTTTCTTTATTTCAGTGCCATTTTGTACCTACGCCTTTATTCAAATACATAAAGGAGCAATACTGACATACACGAGGATGTGGCATGCTAACACAATTGGCTTCCACTTCACAATTCCCTAGATCTCTTCTTTTTTTTTTTTCGGAATATGCAATTGTTGTGGTAGTGAATGGAATTCAATTTTGAGAATAAATATATTCAGATGGCTAAGGAAAATAGAGAATTGCAACTGGTGGAGGAGGAGGAATTTCCCGGTGGTTTGTGGAGGGGACAGAATTAAATAAATAATTGAAGACAGACTGGAGGGCGGGTTCAATTCACTAAGACCGAGTAAATATTTGAGTCCGGGGCCTCTTCTGTCTTCTGATACGTCTTGTTGCAATGGCCATCCAAACCTCTCTCTACACCACCTTCCAATGCCACCATCTCAGTCTACAGTTGTCCAGATTGATGCCAGCAGACCCCACTCATAGCTGATACTCTTTCTCGCAGGGGTTACAGGAGTCTTAAACACCCCTAGTGACCACAAGTGAATGAAGAGATTGGAGATCAGCTGCATAACCTATACGTCAGGATATTGACAAATCAGATCACATTTCCTCCATACTCTGCAAAAACACTTTCTTGAGAAAGCTAATGAGTCTATAGAAAACTAAACAATCTTCAAAGAAATGTAGAATAAAAGGGTGAATAAAATTAACTTCACAAAATTAAGAAGAATGCCTCATTTTTTGTATTCTTCAGGGTAACGGAAGAAATGAGTAATTTGCCAGTCAATAGGGATTTTTTAAGTTAAATACATCGAAACACGACTTTAGACAAGATTGAAAAGTTGAATTCATTTTACATTTAAATTTTTGCTATAACTGAACGTGAATGTGCCGGTTCGAAACTTTGAAAAACGTTTACTTTCAAAGCAACAGAATAACACATTTCAAACAAGTAATAAATAAAATAAAATAAATAATTGCAGGAGGTGGAAAGCGAGCTTGTATTAATGGTTATTTATATCAGGCTTGAATTGAAAACGTTTGTGTAAACAAACAGAAACTTTTTAGCGTTTCTTCTTCCGGGTTGGACCGTGTCAAATTGGTGTTATTTGCCGAGCTTTCGCACATCATGTGATGGCTTCTTCAAATATCACCAATTTGACACGGTCCAACCCGGAAGAAGAAACGGTAAATACATCTGACGACCGACGAAGCCTACGTGAACATCAAACAGAAACTTTGTTTTTCTCAAGGCTAGATGTTGGAAGTGTATGTTAGGCTCCAGGCAGGAGGTCAATTTGGCGTCGTGGAAACATGACATTGTGATTCAGTTAACTTAAGTAATGTTTATTGCCATCTTCTTCAGTAAGCTCAGATAGAAGTTAGGAGCGAAATAAGTGACTCAGGTAGCACAAGTCGGGAATCGGTAATCCCTAGATTTAGTGGCGTTGAGGCATCGTTCAAAATGGCTATGTTAATTCTCATAATTCCCCTCTCAACACCCTCAGGAGTATTTGTAGCTTATCCAACCATGATGACTAAGGGATAGATGACCAAGCAAAAGTAAGTAAGGCCGGTGCATTTACCAATTACGCTACCGAGACCAGTCTGATAAGTTATTAAATTCCCCGCACTAGCGTCGAGAGTCTAACCTCCGTGGCATACGAATATATCGTCTTATGCTCGGAGGAGGTGACATTGTCTAGCTGTTTAAATTACTCTCGTTATTTACTTTTAAATTTTAATTCTATAATTATTATTTTTTTATGGTATTTAATCCCACGTAAATTTTTAAAAATTTTAGTGCAAGGGAACAGAAAAACAGAACACTTGTTAAAAATTTACGTGGGATTAAATACTACAAAAAAATAATATTTATAAAACTTCATATTTATGTTTTGTTATTTTGCATTCTGACGATTTGATTTATTTTGTTTAAAAATGGACAAGAGAGTGGGAATTTGAAATAAAACTAATTAGAATTTACTTAATTTTGAAGGTTTATTGAATTTTGAATTCTTTTGTAATTTGATCTGCTCATTTCCACATTTCTGAGAGTGTAATTATTTGATATTAGCTGTGAGAATTTCTACTCAAGACTTCTCGACGAAAGGTCGAGTACATTCGCATCGTAGAGCGCATAAGAAATACTGTTTCAGTCTACGCCATTCTGGCAGCCTTGATTGGTCACCATTAGATAAAGAATGGCTGGGTGTTCCCAGGAGCACATCAGAGCCCCTTCAGGCCAACAGACAGATGGCCAACAGGCTTTGGTTTATTACCTTGAACCTGCTACCGTCTGCTTTTACTAAGCGAAGAAAGATGTTTATTATTAGATGATTTTAGTTGGGGTTCGGTCAAGGTAGATTCAAAAAACTAAAATCATATAATAATAATATCTTCGGTCAAAAAACTCTTCTTTTAAAAATGTTTATTATGCTACCAGAACCTAAATATTTTTTATTTTGTATAAATACACAAATGAAAGTTTGTGAAAGTGAAAGCAATGCCGGGTTCGAATCCTAATTACTTATTAGAAAACATTTACTATTTCATATAACGCATATGACGAAAATTAATAAATTTAAATTAAAATCACGTTTGATGCGCCATGTTGGATCCGTTCTGAACTATCAATGAACAGGAAAATTGTGCTGGCGAGGCGGGTTGGAGTTCCGCCCTGGACAAGCATTCATCGTGTTTGTCCAGACTCTGGTGTCTAAAATAGGGAAGGATACCTGCTCCTGCCTTCTAGGTATGTTGAATTTGAACATGCCTAAGAAAAAAAACCTTCCTAATATGGTTTGAATACATGTTTTGATATTTGGAAGGAATTTCAGGATCGTTTAGTTTGTACTACTTAATACATCAAATGCGCAAAGTATGCATTTGAACATGTATGTTCTGAACTGTACCTGAGAATCTGCCTTAACTCAGCTAGTAGACTTTGGACTCGACGATACTACATGGTACTCATACATAATACTGCTATGTGTTTTGTTTTCTTTGGAGCGTTTCTCTAATCTGAAATTATCGTTCTTTAAGGTGTCTTTTTTAGTTTCTCTCGAATTCAATAATTTTTTGTCTATGTATTGCTTGATTTTCAAAAAAAAAAAAAATAGACAGGAAATAATTTTTAAATAATAACAAAGGGAAAAACATTGGATTCTGGAAGTATTCTTTGTACTCATTAGTTCTGCGAAGAAAGGGAAAAGGAATGAGGATATTTAGAATTGCGCCTCCAAACCCCACCACGAAATGTGAGTTTTCCCTTAGGAAGGAGGCCTTAAGTCACCTGCCGACTTCAATCACTAATGCTTGTCTAACTCCATTCTCCTCTCATAGTACATACTCTCTTTTTCTAGGAGTAATTAATTCTCCTTGTTAAACAGAGACTAGATGTCACTTCTGCCGGAATAAATATATAATAAAGCAAGGTAAATTATGTTTCATTACCAGTGAAATTTTTAATAAGATTGCTTTAAAATTAAATCGTAATATAAAAGAAAAGCGTGACGCAAAAGCTGCGTAACCGAAGCAGATCCCCCCCCCCATGCCTCATTAAATTTGACATAAACATAAGAGTAGATAAATTTGAAAACAACATTGATAACAATGAGGGTGAAATGTATGACCACTAGAGTTTGCCCCAGACTGGCCGTAAAAGAAGAAACGCTCACCCATCTTAGCTATATTCGTAAATTCCTCCCTAATAACTAGAATTTTATGGTATAAGCGTTAAAAAGTAAAATTTACATCTACTGGGTTTTATAACATTAATAATAAAGAAATTTCGATTATAAATATCGGTTTCCCTTAAACCCTCTTCTTCCATTCAATCACACAATTTAAATTCTGAAATATTCTGGTAGGGGTTTATGAAAAAAAGCCTAAAGACTGAATTTGATTTCTATATTTTTAAATTAGAGGGACAGATTAACAATCCAAATGAAATTATTACGTATCTTTCTTAATGTGCCTTTAAAAACGAATGTTATATAATTGCATTTTGTAATAATTTTTGTCCATATTTTTTCTTAAAGCTGATAACAACGAATACAATATCTTTCATCGCAAATATGACTAAGGTATACAGGTAACATAGCTGACATATAGAGACAAGGATAAGCTTAGTCAGTAGTGTCTGTCACACTTACAGGAGATACTCAAACCACGGAGAGAAACAGAACGTTGGTTGGTGGCGGGAGTGTCCTTGGTCCTGCGGTGTCCTCTTCTTGCCAGAGTTACGACTCAGGACCTTGGTTCTCTTCCTCTCTCGAGACTGCAAGCATCGGACTGCAAAGTGGAGGAGGAATTGAGCCGAGAGAATATAATCCATCTGAAAACGGGTTGCAGTAGACGAGTACATTTGCTACGACTTAATACACGAGATACTTACATTTCAGAAGCCAAGTTTTTGAGGGACTTAAAGGTAGAATATAATGTAGAGCACTAATTTCTAGAAGGAAATTGTTTAAAAAAAAAAAAAAAAAGTTTCAAATAGTTAATTATCGTAATCAGACTTTTTACTGTAAAAAATAAATAATGCTTTTGTTAAGGTAAATTATATGTAACGTGTGACCGCCTATACATGAGAAATTTTCGCATTGATTAGACCCAGACAAAGACAATAAATAACTTCGTGAACAGTGCAAATAAACGGATTAATCCCAATTGTGTCTGGGTGACTACAACTCCTTCTCTCAGAAATGCCATTAATGAGAAACTAGGTAATTAACATTTGAATGAAATTATGTAATATTCAGTATTCAATCAGGGTCTCGCCATTGTTAGCACAGTTCTCTAGCTGACCTGAAGGGGAGAGATCAATACCTTAGAGATGCCCTTGCATTCTGTGGAAAGAAAGGAAAGTCAATATTCCATGTCTCTCGCTGCGGAAGCCTGTGCAAATTCAGGCACTGGTCAAAGATATCTACTCCAACTTGACTTGACGATTCTAAGGACTCCCACCTCATAGAATCATGAAATCGGCCAACATTCTTGATAAAGCGAACCACTTATAATGAGCTGTGCATTAAACCAAAACACAAGTCAACAAACACAGGTGCGTTGCTGAAACATTTTAATCTATTTAAAATTGAATTTCAGATAAACTTACCTTATTATTTTGAATGGAAAATATAAAAGAAGGTGTTTGGATTTGCTCAGTCAGGGTGAGTCGGGGTGTGCAAGGCCCATCAACAGAACCGTGGTTGAGCTTGCTCAGCGATAACGACTAGGGGTGGCTCTGGGATCTCAGTCCCAACCCCTGACACATGTCGAGTAATAGGGGTTGGGACTGAGATCAAAGAGGCAAAGGCTGAATCCCCGAGTGTGCAGGCACTTGCATGAGAAATATTGGCTACATTAAGAGAATACGACTTATCGAGAGAGGTGAAGATGGAATATGTCAAATATTGTCAAAGTGAAATTCGCTTCTCTTCCATTTTTAATATTTATATCGTTTAAACATATATACAAAAGAGGTAGATTTAAAATCGAAGTATAGCTTACAATATTCGCTGCGTTCAATAGGTCCGCGGGGAAAGGGGGGAGGGGGAGGTGGGTGGTTTCCAAACTGACACAGCTGACATGTTGGAACTTGAACTCCCTGTGTATTTGTGTAGTTGTGTAGAGATTAGTGGAGTTTAAGTAAACATCATTCTTTGTATTATGAGTATCCCCTCTTAAAATTTTCTAACTTATTTCATATATTTAAAATTTAAATGCTACTGATACAGGTGCATCCACGAATATTGAAAACCTACTTTCATCTCGGATCTCCAGGTCGGTCTAGAGTCAGCTTCAGTGACGTTTCCTTTTAGCCTATTACTATCTCCAGCTCGTAAGATTACATAAGAAACTTATTAGAATTTTGTTTTTGACAAAAAAAAAAAACACATTATTTTAGCCTGTATTTAAAGAAATGTGGGTGACTCGCTTAAGTTATAATTTCGCCTAAATACTTCGTACAAAAAGTCAGACAAAATAATGGTCATAGCCAGAATTTTAACCCATACACCCACTGTAATACTTACTTTCTAAAGTAAACACACGAACACACCGTGTGTATCCAAAAGTTACCCTCTCAAATAAATTATCACCTCTTATCCACCCTCCCTCCACCCATACCTTAGGGCAATTCTCTACCATGTGTTCTAACGGAAGCCCGCAACAGCATAAACTTGTAACGATTCATAAGAATTATTGAACAATTTTGAACCAATATGGAGATTTAATTTGAATAGTTGTGTCTTAGTTGTGTCATGCACTGATGGACAGTGACTTCCAGCAATGGGTTCTCAACAATTGGAGCCCTAGAGGGTACCTCCATGATTCCGGTGGTTTTGGACTTTGGGTGGGTTTTATTGTTTGCAAACTCTATTCTAATATTCTTTTTTTATGACTGAGAGATTGCTAGTCCCTTTCACTCGCGAACGTTCTGAGAGCTGAGTTCTCCAACTCAGTAACACACCATATATATAGTCAAACTTACAGTTATATATATACCCACTCATAGCT
>KZ808563.1:150750-183015 GCA_000696205.2 Oncopeltus fasciatus | reverse complement strand
ATTTTATATAAAAATAATAGTAATACGTAGTTAGCTTGTGTTTAATACTTTAGTAATGATAAAAATTGTTTGTTTAAATATTAACGTATATATTTAAACCTAATTTCCAACTACGACACTTTTCTCTACATTGCTCATAGTCAGCTTTTCATCATTAGCTAATCAAAAGGCCGTCCCGAGAGAAAACCTTTTGACTATGTTTATGTTTTTTTGAATGAACTATCTCCATTTAGAAATTAGAAAAATTTGTTTTATCTATCTGAAATAGCATCCCATTACAGTAATGATAAATAAATACACACACACACACTCACACACACACACACACACACACAAATACATATATAAGATATATATTCATAAGGTTTTTTGTGCTTACTAACTGTAACAAATTAAAACTAATTCCTTTGATTTCATATTCTTTATGTGTTTTTAAATGAACTAACAGATAAAAACAAAAATTAAAATGTTTTACCTTTCTGCTCCATCAGAATTTAATTTATACAGAAATAAGGACTATTAAATTGTTGATCAGCTTCCTTGGTTATTGAATGCTCTCATTTGCCTAAAAATCAAATTTATTCATTCATTAATCCATGTATTATATTTCGATAATTCATAAGTAATCATATACAATAGTAGAATGGAATTATAGAAATAATTCTGTTGAAATATGAAAGAAACCGATCACTTGCTACATAAATATAAGAAACCGATCAAGTTATTCAACTAGTCAGAAGATTATTTTTACATGGAATCCTAAATACATGCTTGGTATATGATATGAATGGTCACTTTATTTTAAGTCTGTCTTAAATGGGACCATGGAAATTACAAAATACTTACAATTGGGACAGGTGGGAAGAAGGAAGATATTACGAAGTTATATAAGGTAAGTTGATTTTATACTGGGGACAGACAATTTATAATGGTTATAATATTTCTTCATAGTGATGAGTGATGGTGTTGCACTAATGATATCTTTCCTGTTTATTTGGATTGATTGAATCATATTATAGTGCCAAGTTCATGTGGGATCATGTAGTGGAGACAAAATTTGGGGGGGGTCCTTGGTGGTGTATGTTGAGTTTTACTTACTTAATTAATTATATTAATAACTTATTTTTACTTAGTTAATTAATGTTGCTTCTTGCCCTTGCATTCTTCGGGGATACCAAGGCCCTTCGGCCCTCTAAATTGGCCTACTCTTCCATAAAGATGATTTCAAAGTTTCGAGAGTAGAAAAAAATGAAAGTATTTCTTCTAAAGCTTCTCGAAGTGGAATGATGGCCTCTGATTGGCTGAGGTATGAGCAATAATATTTATTTCTATAAAACGAAACGAAATAATTCCTAAAAATAATTTTAAATATAAAGTTAACAGTCGGCGCTAATTATTCTTAATGCTTGGCTTTCACCTAATTAGTTTTGAAGAGTAATATCACTCATTGTTTGTTAAATACCTATCTGTTTCATTTAATCAAGTTATTCACGTTTTTTTGAGACTCCACTGCTGTAGAATACCTCCAGACTTTGGGAGTGTAAGGTCTGTTATCGTGCAGTTGTGCTACTAACATAAGTTCAAGCAAGACAATTAATTGTTCATTTACTAATCAACTAGGCCTAATTTGATTCATGATGGCTCTATTTTTTTTAAATTATAAACCATAATAAAGCAATCCTATTTATTTTTAAAGTAACCATGTGAAAATTAATTAATGTTAAAACATTTCGGCTTAAATTAAACACCATGTTGAAGACTAATGTTAACAGCTGAGACACAAGCCAGGTATATTTTAAAAAGAATGCCAATGAATAATTCGGAATCTAAGTAAATAAATAGAATCGATACAAAAATAATTGGACAGTCTTCCTTATAATATTCTTCTTACAGATAAATATTAAATGAAAAGCGGGTAGGCCTCGACCAAGTTGGAGCACAGATGATGAGGCTAAACATTCAAGAGCCCTAAATGGTGTATTTTATGTGCCACCAGAGTTAGATTACACTTCTCCTCCATCGAGAAAAGCTTCAAATTAATAAAAGTATAATTCTTTTAGAAATTTTGAAATTAACCTTGTGTTTCATCGAGCCAATATAACAGGTTATGGGTAGCTGGAAGCAAATTGATTGGAGCGAGGACATCTTACCCGGATCTTACCTCCAGGACGAAGGAACTTCCTTCCTAACTTTGTCGAGTTAAAAATCAGACCTCTCTGGAAAATGGAAAACTCCGACATTACTGGAAGACCAACAATGGAAATAGAACTTTGTAGAAGCGGCAAACGTAGAACTTTTCTTTAGCCGATCAAAGTTAACATTGATTGTGAAAAGCAACGTTACTGATCAATCTCATTGTTCACCGCATTCAATTTCAAAAATATGTAATAGATTTATCACTAAAACTGCTCACGTAGTCCATAAATAGTAAGATAATTACATAAAGATACCTCGCTAGAGAAGTACTATAGACAAATTATTAGGAATAAGCGAAATCGACTATAAATGAAATGAAAAACAAGAAAAGAAAAAAAAAACGATGATCCAAATGCATAAGAGGTTTCAAAATTTTGAAGAAATTTGAAGCAATAAAAAAAGTCTGAAAAAAGAAGCAATATTTAAAAAAATATGTTTTGGCCGATGAAGTCGATTATATATAAAATATCTTGTTAGATGTCTCTCTCATGCTTATTTATTTTGGGTGGAGGATAACAGGAATCCATGCCTGTAAAGTAACGTTAGTGGTGATTGGTGGGGTGTAAATGAATTTCAGACAAACAGCGGGTTAGTCTGTAGTCATTAGTGAAATGTTGAATGTCCGATACTAGGGGTGCTGTCTAGAATATTCCAGAACTTCAGCAACCTAAATTTCCTTCCTAATTTTACAAAAATCAATAACAGTAAAATAGAAAATTTGGTTGGATGAAAGTTTAGGTGCATTCTAACGATTCTTTATAAGTAATTTGTAAATGGAATAAAAATAATCTATATATTTTGTAAACAATAAAATATACGTAGCTACATATTTCAATCAAATTCACAAATATTTTCTATTAATTAAAAGAATCGGAGTACTCCTAATTATTATTGAAATAAAGGATAACCTTAAATCCAAACCAAGATATATATAACATGGTAATGAGTTATTAATCGCCTATCGTAAAAATTAACTTATTTATTACAGCGAGCATTATTCCTATAGAAAATAATTTAATATGGTACTCAACCTTAGAAAGACTATTTAAATAAATTTATAATATATTGAGTACACGAGTAAATGGGTTCTCGAAAATTTCCATTCTAATATATATGAGGTTTAACCAATGCTGAATATGAATGATTTCCGTTAGATCACATGCCCTACAAATGTGTGACACTACCATTGAACTACACTTCTGCAAAATATTTTGTGTATTGATAGAAATACATACGATCGATATACGCTATCATGGCCAGATGTCATTCGTGCCTGTTTTGTTGTCATGGAGGCCACTAATAATATCTGATAATTATAATTAAGTCAGGGGAAGTTCATTATCGATAGATATCTAGCGCGACTTCTCTGTCGCAGGAATTACTCGTGGTTCTGTGTCTTCCAAGATCTCTTCCAGGATTATCTTGTTTAATTAAACTAGCCAAAACGTAGTTATATGACTCCTAAAATAATTTTATGTAATTTTCTTCAAGCTTGTACAAATTTTTAAACAGCCAATCAAACTCTTCATTCATGTTTGAACAATATGATGTTAAAAAAATTAATAATTGACGAAAAAAACCAATTACTCCTTGATTTATAAGTCGTAGTGTCACATACTCACGTCTAAGTGTAGAATAATTTATGCACCGACTTGGTTGGATTTTCGCTTTACACATTTTCTCTTTATATAACTAACTGGTCATATTAGTTATTTTTTGCAACATCATTACATTTCCATTTTGCTAGGAATCAGCCTCTAATGAAAACTGATTTTAATAAAATTTTCATAAATGTATAGCATGATATACACACTAATTCAAGACAATTTGCTTGGTGCTATATGAGTATTCAATGTAATGTATACAGTATTGCATGATATAAATTCGGGTTTGTGTCCATTTTTATTTAAATATTTATAACTACTTGAAAGTAAAATGTTAGATTATTGTGTTGAGAGAAAAAAAGCCACTTTAATGATTATTCGAACAGAATAATCGATAAAGGCGTTTTATGCTTTTTAGTGTAATAAGTAAATCTTAGTTTTATCAAAACAAGGAGATATGAAGAAAAATGGACACTTAGTTATCCTAGACTGCACCTTAGGTAATATCTAAGTAAGATAACACCCAATTATTAATTATTACAACGATAAGAGGTCTGCACACTTCAAGATCAACAGAGTATTATACATGCTTCGATTGTGAATAAATAATATTTCTGATATGATATTATACTCACCAAGTTTGTTTTCTATATGAATGCAACTTTATTCCTTCACAAAGAGGAAATCTTCGCTTATTTAAAATGTCTGTTAAATTACAGTATTTTCTATTTTTTAATGCTATCTTTTGTTAATTTAGATTGGTAGTATGATTGGGATATAAAGTATAAGTTAGTAATTTATGTTTTAAAAATTTTATAGTTATAGCCGGATTTGGGCTCACAATTAAGTGTTAATTAAAAAGGCCAAGTTTTCCTTCCCGCAATATATTTATATAAGAATTTTATTGCATTATTCATATTCTCTTCATTTGGCCTTCTAGAACCGAGAGATAAATCTGTGTATTGAAGTGTACTTAAGTGGGCTCGGTCAGATCTCAAAGTCCTACAGTTACCTTACTCACAAGCACACACACACACACACACACACACATACACACACACACACACACACATTCGGATGCACGTTCGGATAATTTAAAGACTCAATCAGGACTCCTTCTTCCAACCCCCGCTGACCTTAAAGGACCTGTGATTATTCTGTAGGAGTTTACTCGCATAAATCAGTTACATTTACGCCGCTTCTCTCACTGGAGAGACTACAGAAAAGTCTAACTGGTTTAGTAATGCCAAGATTATAGCGCGCCCTGGTGGGGAACTATGGAACTATTAGTTCAGAAAACACTGTGAAACCCAGATTCAAACCTTTTGACTCACCCACGCTAACCTCAAAGATATATTTGGACGAGGAGAATTCTGTCACACTGATGTTACATTGACTGAGTCAGTGCTCCGAAGAAAACCACAATGTACCCCCCCCCCTCCGCTTCTGAACCACATCTCTCAGGAGGTACCACGTACGTAGAATACCTTTCATCTCGTCTTAATTAGTACGCACCTCTCCATAACTAATGTTCATCTCTGCCCTGTATTCTGCGCAAATTAACTCCTTCCCTTCCACTTCTTGGCTAACATTATTGAGTAAATTTGTTATGAACTGTAAATAAGAACTAAGATGAAGGATGTGGTTTGTGAAGGAGATTTAAGCAACATCCTTCTTGTCAGAAAGGGCTCAGTTCAAAAAAGATATTTCTTTAGCCGATCAAAGTTAACATTGATTGTGAAAAGCAACGTTACTGATCAATCTCATTGTTCACCGCATTCAATTTCAAAAATATGTAATAGATTTATCACTAAAACTGCTCACGTAGTCCATAAATAGTAAGATAATTACATAAAGATACCTCGCTAGAGAAGTACTATAGACAAATTATTAGGAATAAGCGAAATCGACTATAAATGAAATGAAAAAAAAAAACGAGGATCCAAATGCATAAGAGATTACAAAATTTTGAAGAAATTTGAAGCAAGAAAAAAAAGGTTTAAAAAAAATTTATTTTTGTATTATATTTTCTTGAGCTAGTTCCATTCCTTGCTCTAGTCACTGTGTTATCAGTAATCACCTCACATATTAACAGTTCTACAATCACACTGGAAGACAGAGTTGTGTTCGTTTATGCGTACTAAGCTAGTCTAAGTTTAGCTCCGTCCTATGCTATAAGTAAAATATTTCTTTTTCTACATTTTCAGTGTGACATACATAGAGAATAAGTATTAGTTGCTACTAAGCGATCCTTTATTCTCCCGAAGATATCAAGATTTGGAGGGTTATCAGAATCTCCGAAACCGTTACAATCTTGGGCATTTTGCTATTCCTCTAACCACTCTTTGCATAAGTGGGACCAATGTACACAATTTAAAATTTCGTTTATTCGGGGAATGAACGAATTCACATGATAAGTAAATAATCGATGAAATAATTAACAAAATCTAAACTCGGCAAAATCAAGCTATGTACAATTGACAAAGATTTTATCCGAAGTGAAATTAATGCTTTCTTTAGCTAATCACTTGAAATCGATTTAGATTTTTTTCATTTTTATACATAGTTTTCTTATCACTGAATTTTGCATACTGAGGTCCATACTGAAAAAGTTCAAATTTCATCAGCTAGAGACTTCTCAATTTAAGTGTTAAATGTCAATCTGAAGCTTTATCTGTAGCTGTTATTTGAGTTAGATAACACGATTGACAACCAAGTTGTTCAACATTTCATATCTCTGTTATCATCAGGTTTAGTAGAGAACGCATAAATAAAAAAAAAAAAATAAATAAATAAATAAAATCACTAACATGCAGCTTTCATGATATTTAATGTGTAATGATATTAATAATTTATTGCTATTTTTAATAAAATTTATATTTATAAAGCAAATCATGAGTCTAAGTAACAATAAATAGCTCTCCAAAGTATGAGGAACCTTAAAAACTCACTTTAAGTCATTTGAATATTTATAAAGAAAGAACATTTATTTACTACGAATCTATATAGAATAAAGCACACTAAATTAAATTTCTAAGAGTACACTTTTTATTTTGAAAATTTATTTTTTTTAAAACAAAATTATTGGCTAAGAATCGAGTTAATTTAGCGGTTTTTGGATTTCAGGGTATCAGAAGAGAGCTGCAGTAATAAGAAGTGAAGCACTGGCGTAGAAGACAGGTTTCTGGAACAAATAAAGAAATTTCCCTGAGTGTGTTTCTATCGTCATCGGCTATTCCAGTGAGAATGGATTTCCTAGCCGAAGTACTTTCATGTAGTACCTTCACATAGGGGAAGAGAGTGGAGGATTCCCTTCCTGGTGATTCTTCCTCCTCCATCTCGCCACTAAAAACCTCCTGAATTAAAAGCGAGTCGGGAGGCAGCTGCAGGGGTGGGTCGGCAACTGCCGCTCCTCTGATGACTCTTTAATGGAGACACACCTAACCAGACTTGAACGGTCTGAATTATTTGCAAGCAGCAGAGACTGGAACCATCCGCCCTTAATTTGTCCAATGTCCCAACTCTTGGAAGATTTAGTGCTGCACAACTATCAATTAAAGTCGCATTTGCTTGTTTGTTTGGAATTCACGAAAATGAGCTGTGAAAAGCAGATTAGGATCGTCTTGTAGTAGCTCAGCCTAAGGTCAGTTGCCTGGAGCCGAGAATATTGGCCACTTTGTCAGGTTATTTACAATATGTACCTAAATGAACTTACTTGTCAAATGTTCATGAATTGGTCAAGAACATTTGATTTGGGTGGCAACATGTCCCCTCTCGCATTTATGATACTCCTGAAGTAACCTGAAACGTCAGTAGATAATAAAAATACATTCCTTTAAATTGCATTTTTTTTATCAACCTTGTCCGAACACCAAAAAATCTCCATTAAATAATCTCCACTTAAAAAAAAACAATCTCACCATTTAAACTTAAATAATAATTTTGAGTGTTCCTACAAAGCCCAGCTCTTCACACAGACCTCCCACTAAATTCCAGGTCCATTGCCTTCCAGATCTCCTGTTCAGTCACACCACCATTACAAAAATGCACCAACTCTCATCACATTCATTATCACCAACATACATTGTGGATACTACCAGCCAGAAGGATAACAACAACAACTCATCGTCGAAAGTAGGTTTATTTTCCAGATCTTAAAACCAAAAAGAAAAAAATCCCTTGTTCCAAGGAACTTACAAGACAATACTTCTCCGTGCTCTGTACCCGAATCCCTGAACTTATAATTGAATACTATCCAAAAGACGGGTCAGAACCACATGGCAGAGAACACGACACCATTCCGACCACCAAGCATAATGCAAACTGAGCCGTTTGAACACGGAAACTCAGATCTTTTTACAAATTTAAAAGAATTTAACAATCAAATCCTTTCGCTCACAATGGAAGACAAATCCCTCTGGACTGCCAACAGAAAAATCCTAAAATATCATTCCCCACCTCTCCGGTTTTCAAAATTCTGTGAGAAGATTCTTCTTAAAAGGCTAATACCAATTCTGGACGCTCACCAAATACCAAAAAACCCCATTATGGTTTTTAAGCCAAACACTCCATAGTCCAAAAGGTGTTTCGTATTGTAGATTGCATAACTTTCTCTTTCGAGAACAAGCGCTGGTGCCATTCTCGAAGTGTCACAAACATTTGACAGGGTCTGGCATCGCTAACTGTTGTTCAAATTAAAGTCCATCCTTCCAAGTATCCTTACCCAACGCATTGCTTCTTCCACAACGGCCTACTCTTCAGGGTCTGACAAGGATTAGATTTTTTCGAATATTACTAAGTGGAAGCGGGAGTTCCACAAAGTTGTGTGCTCGGGTCCATCTTTTATATCCTGTACACTGCCGATATCTCCTCTAATCCTAACACAATCCTTGCAAACTTTGCGGATGACCATGCAATCCTTTCTTCCGATGGCGACTCACTGCCAGGAAAAATCTCCAACGGCATCTGATGAACATACAGTGATCGTGCTAGCGCTGGCGCATTAGGGTCAACGAAAGCAAATGCTGGCATTTTACTTTCACACTAAGAAAGAAACAACCTGGGTGAGTTTACTTTAATGATATCTCTATCCCAACTTCCGACTTCGTCAGGTACTTGGGCTTTCATCTTGACTCTCGACTAACATGGAACACACAAACAAAATCAAAAGACAGAAACCTAATTGGAGAGCTGCTAGTCAAATTTAACTGTGATCAACAAACTCATTTCTAAAACGTTACTGAGACATAGATAGGTCGAACACAGATGGACGTATAGGGTCGAACTGTGGAGACTTTTTAACCAACAAATATCCCAAGGATTCAGTCCTCCAATTCCAAAATCCTCACAATTAGAGTTGATGCACCCTATTACGTTGCAAACTCCTTACTCCTCAATGATATTGTAATTCCATTTTGTTAAAGATGTCATCACAACCCGTCTTAATAAATTTCACTCTGACCTTTCCATGCATCCCAATCCATTAGCCCAAACTCTATCTTGTATTACCCATCCTGATAACCCGCCACGCCGCCTGAATAGTTAATGGCCGCGTGACCTCCTCACCGCCAACACTTCCTAATAATAACATGAAAAAAACAAAAAGAAAAAAACCTGTAAGTATTGTAAATAGTGATTTATGAGTGCTGTAATTGGACAGCTTCTTCATCATGCGAAGTATATGCAAATTGAAATATGTATGTATTACTGTATTTCAATAACACTTTTTGAGAGAAAAGCGTAAAATAAGCTTTTATCCAAAGTTTCAGTACAGATAAGATATAAAGTTAGGTACAGATAAGATGTTTCATCTCTCATAATTATCTTATTATAGATAAGATAGTAATAGAGATACTGTGTAATTTGATTTTCCTTGCTACAGTAGGCAAAGAGGGTAAAAGGCAAGCTCGCTGAGGTTATCTTGAATCGTTCATCTCTCAAAAATAATTTTTAAATATCTTGGGATACATAAATGTGCATTATGATTTCTTCGTAAAAAACAAGAGTTGAATATATGCGTTAATGTGGGGGATTATGTAATATATGTTCTTTTTAATCGTTTGAAATAAAGGTTTATAAATAAATCAGTTTATAATATATATTTTAATTATATAAGAATAGAGAGAACCTTCTAAAGGAAAGAATGATTCAAATTTCAAAATGAGCAGAGGTAATGATTAATTTAATAAACAAATATCCAAAATATCCAGATTTATAAACGCAGAAAAGAGCAAGATTGAGGTTTGACATTATCGAATGTTTGCTTTTAAATTGCCTTTATTTATGTCCTTTATGACACAGTTTACATACCAAATAAATTTAATGTACATGTACCTTCGCAATCGAATGAGATACAGCGTTTGCAACATTCATTTAATTCGCTGAGCATGAAATGTGTATTGTCAGAATTGACTTTATTTCGGAAAGTGGGTCAGTACGCTATGTACTCGAACTTTACCCAAGTGCCATGTACATAAATGCTGGTGAACATGTAGAAGAGAAGGACTTCATTGCAACATTGGAAGGAGAAGCGGGAATGCCCTTAATAACACAACATGTTCATGAACATTCTTTACATATAAATTAAAAAAAAAAAAAAAAATGCAATACACTTAAAAGCCATAAATAAAGTGTGAAATTGTTTTATCCTTACCATAGAATAGCCTCAGATTTCTCTAACTTTATGGAATTGAAGAAGTAGAAGTGGATCCACTGGAGTCTCAGACTAAGCTGGAATCATGAAGTAATCAGAGGTATTTAACAAAAGATTCTGACCGACATGAGATCTTTTACTTTTTAATTTCAAATAATACCTGATACCCAGGCAATAGGTAAATTCAAATAGTTTAATATATATTACCTAGACAAGCGTCAATTTGCGGTATTTTTATTTATTTTGATCGACCCTGAGAGCATTAATGCATTTTTGTAAATTCCACTCGTTGATTTGCGTGTATTTGAACATAACTGCACGCTCAATTAATGGATTGAGGTGAGTTTTAGAGTGTTTCGCAGCCCAATCACCTGGATGATGAGAAAAACCTTAACTTCTCCCCAGTAGAGCCAAGTCCTAGCGAGGGAAGTAACATAAGAGTATATGGGAAGCTAGCTGGCATTTCCTGTGCGCTAACACAGCGGTAGAAGCAGTAGAATACCCTCTGGAAGCTTGGTCAGAAGAGCGGGTCGAACACATCCAGGGTTACTGGACACATTGGAATATATGGAAAACATGAGGTTTGTAGCGGGACCAGACAAAGGCCTGGAACTCCACCTCCGTTTCCTGGATATCACAATAGAGGGCTCTCTGTGTTTTCCAGCGCCAATCTCTAGTTCCTCCGTCTTGACGGCAATTCTTGTCGGATATAGCCTCATCTGCCTTTCCTGTGCGCTAACACAGCGGTAGAAGCTGTAGAATACCCTCTGGAAGCTTGGTCAGAAGAGCGGGTCGATCACATCCAGGGTTACTGGACACACTGGAATATATGGAAAACATGAGGTTTGTAGCGGGACCAGACAAAGGCCTGGAACTCCACCTCCGTTTCCTGGATATCACAATAGAGGGCTCTCTGTGTTTTCCAGCGCCAATCTCTAGTTCCTCCGTCTTGACGGCAATTCTTTTCGGATATAGCCTCATCTGCCATTCATGTGATGCTTTCAAGCCTTTGCTCTTTGCCTTTGATATTTATTTCTCTCTTCACACTGAAGTGAAGATTTAAGCACGGACTAGACTTTCCCTATTGAATTTTAAAACCTCTGAGCCTAATAGCTGTAATCGAAGGACAATGCATCTAAAAACCAGTTGTGATGTAGTCTTACTGTTCATGTTGCGTTCTACACCATAAATTTTTTACACCATTATTATTCTCAATGTTTTTAATTGAAAAATTAAAACATATTTAGTTGTTTATTTTTTCCTGTAGTACTTCTTTCATTCATTCAAATAGTAAGTGCCTCATATATTTTATAGTGCACTAAATCCTACGAGAAACCATATACGACTCGTACACTACTGTTATAAGCTCCCCTTCTATAGTACTTTTCTTTCGGGAAATTGGTTTCTTATTTTTTTTTATTTACTTTTATGCTTAAGTCTATGATTTCCTTTGGAGTCATTCAGAATTAAATTCCTCATATCCATTAAATTTTGATATTTCAAGATAACTGATAATATTACTAAACACCTATATCAAACCAATGAAATTCATAAAATACATATTTATATAAAAGCAATAAATATTAGTCGGTATCGAGCAATAAAAAAGTTATTGTGAAATAAATACTTTTACCATGGAAAAAGTCACATGGAAAGAAATTGTGATGACTTCTACTGAGCTAATTGAGATCAGAATTTTGTGCTTTATCCAAACTACGAGTATAACCTTAGATTACAGACATAACCTTACTTTATGTTTAAAAGTCCTGTTAACTATAGAAAATATCCACCACTCCTAACTGCACATTATCCTGCATGTCTCTGAAATTCACATTTAAGTGGGGCTTCGAGTTAATGCTTCGACGTCAGGGATATCATGATCTCGGTCTATGATACCTCTTATTGACAAAATAGGAGGCGATGTGTATTGGAGAACTTTGGATTGGAAAGTCGATCGGCTGATCAACTTCACTGAGTAGTCACGAAATGTTTTTGCCCTGCAGAAATAAATTGAAATAAATGATTAATAAGAAAAAACTCATGAATACGGTTCTTCGCGGCGAAAGCTGTCCTTCACGAAACTCACCTCCACACTTTTATTATTTATCTGGTGATGAGGTTTGACTCATCATTCGGCGATCTGATCATTCAAAGAGTTGATGAGCAGATTGTAACTGAGTTTGCGGCCAAATAATATTTGGTTCATCCACAACTTGCATCGCCCAAGAGCTCACATATTGATCATATTCAGTCTAAACTTAGGAAGAATCGTTCTGTCAGGGCTTGAGGAAAACAGGGATTGTCACCTGCAAATATTGCAACATACTCCTAGATACACTAACATGGCAAAGTAAGAGGTTCTCAGCGAACATGTTCGACAAGTCCTATCAGATGATTTTTTTACTCTTCAGCCTGAAGCCCAAATGAAATCAAATGTCGTTTTTGGCTTTTGGCGTTTTCGTATAGTATATTTGTTAATAGATTAGTATATTCGTTGCAATTTTTCTCACAGGCTGATTCATATGCACAAGCAGGGAATTTAAAAAAAATGCTTTTTATGGATTCAGCTAAAACCATGAGAATCACTCTTTACTTTTGCATAAAAATCTATTAAAAATAATAAATTTTTTTTTACGATTGTCATTTTAATTAAATGGTACAAAATTCTGGTATATTTAAAAATAAAAATACAAAGTTTTAAATAATTACTTATTCAAGATTGCCAGTTCGTAAGGGCACTTTTAACATTCATACACTGTTCCTGTTTATTTTCTTTAATAGTATATTTATTTATCTATATATTTCATTTAAATCAGCCAAGGGCATAAATATTAAAGTAAAAAATAATAAATCACAATTTCTTTTATTTCATCAAACATAGTTATTCAAAGGACTTTAATGTCAGCAACTCTTCTCCTTTGAAACGATAATAAATTATATCACNAAAAAAAAAAAAAAAAAAAAAAAAAAAAAAAAAAAAAAAAAAAAAAAAAAAAAAAAAGAATATAAGAAAAAGGGACTAGAGGAATAAAATATATATGGCTAGGAGAGAGGAGGAATGTTGGGAATTATCCCCTGGCGACACAGTGCTGCCACCTAGTAGGGGAGAGCCGTATTGTTTACTGCCTGCCCTATGGACCACGACCTCCCTCCTAACAGCTGGCGTCATAAAGATGGTGGAACCCCCCCTGACACAACTCCGTTTTCCAACCACTATTCCGACCTTTTTTTTTTGTTTTATTTTTGGGGAAGTAATGATGTCATCACCAAAAATGGCTACATTTTATTGCAGTATAGTTTATTACCTGACATATTTTGTCTTATGCTCATTTTAGATAATCACTTTACCATTTTTAAATGAATAAATAATAATACAGCTAATAAAAATAAAATTATTAATTACCGATGAAATTGGCATTGCGTTAATCAAATGTTACCTTTCGTCCTTTATAACTGATGTGAATTTAGAGTGATATAAGGAACTTAGGTTGTAGATCTAAGGCTATCCAGCAAATCCAGGTAAACAGTATCAACCATCCAGTGACAAATAAAACATGTAGCCTTTGATTTTGGGCCTTGTCCCTGTGAAATTAGGCTTTGTATTTTCCATCTCCACAGAAATAATTTTGGGAATAATCTCCTGGTGAGTTTTTAGACGTAGCTCATGTTTTTGATCGAGCATGGCATAATGGTTTATTGTGTAAGCTCAAGGGCATATTCCCAAGAACCTTATATTTAATTCCTTAATCTCACCTTTCCAACCGTTTCTTTATGGTCCTGCAAGAGTATTATTACTCCGACCACATCCCAAGTGAAAGCGGACGTTCCACAGGGCAGTGTACTTCGACCCATCCTTTTTATCCTGTACTGTACAGACATCACTACCTATCCTAATACTCTTTTAGCTCTCTTTGCCAATAATAAAACGATCCTCTTTTCTCATCCTGATTTTTTCCGATATCAAACCGCTTTCAATATCTTACAAAACCACCTGATTGCTATAAATTAATTAATATAAACTATTCTAAATGCACGCAAGAAAAGTTTCACGTGAGAAAAAATTGACTGTCACATTACAACATCCGTATATCTCTTTTTGATTTAATCCGTAACTTTGGAATCCATCTTGACTCTCGACTAAACTGTGGCGGACATACTAAACTTAAGGGGCAAGAACTTAACGGACGCTACGGACACTTATTCATATTTTTAAGCAGGCGTTCTCAGCTCACAACTGAGAACAAACTGAACAAACATTACACGCGTTACTACGACCGATCTGGATATATGGTGCAGAACTCTGGGGTTCCGCTAAACCTTCCAACATCCAGCGAACACAATCCTTTCAATCCAAAGTCCAACGAATAATTGCTAACGCTCCATATTATGTGTGCAACTCTACCCTTCATCACGACTTTAATATTCCTTTCGTCCAAGACCTTATCTCCAACCGCTTGATAATCTTCCACGGCAAGCTTCCATATAACCCTAATCGATTAGCCAAATCCCTGTCGTTGGACTCCAATCCTTACAACCCTCCCCGAAGATGGCCTAGTGACCTCTTGGCCCGTGACGCTTATATTTACTGGGAGTGGGACAATGGGTCCCTCCTCCCTGCAAAGTGACATCCTATCTTCTAATTTTTTTATTATATATATATGAGTAATATTAAGCCATCAATTTACAAGTTTTTCAAAGAAAAAGTAATAAATAAAGATTTTAAGAAAAGAAAAAAAAGAAGAGTAATTTTGGAAGGGTTGGAAAATTAATAAAAATTAATGTGTTGACTGCAAAAACTGAAAATTAATATGATAATGAAAATTTGATAACTAAAAATGAATATAAAAAAAAAAAGATCAATGGTTTAATTAACAAAAAAATCTGAATTGAACAACGAACAAGTTTGTTCAGGGGGTTATGTGCGAAGATGAGAAACAAGTTAAATTAATGAGTTAGTTTAAATATTATTAATGAAAATAATGACAATATAAATGATATTCATAGTAATGAATGAAGCGGATTAAGGGGAGGAGTTGAAGAGATAGAATGACCAAAATGGCCAAATGTGAGATGAGTATGCTGCACCCACTTGATATTTTAGTGCAATGACATTCTCCGTCTCAAACACATCGGAGGGGAGGCCAAAGTTCAACTCCGGCAACTCATAAACCTAACGGCGAGTTAGTGAGATTTTGGCGTGGATCAGTGGTATCTTCAGTCCCACTTCACACGGCGATTTCAGATCCAGAGCAATGAGCAATGCGATGGCAGTCAGAGTGTTGCCGAGAACAGCTGATCCCGGAAAATGAAAGCTATGTACCATATA
The DNA here is from genome assembly GCA_000696205.2 of Oncopeltus fasciatus. NCBI lineage: Eukaryota > Metazoa > Arthropoda > Insecta > Hemiptera > Lygaeidae > Oncopeltus > Oncopeltus fasciatus. Next base: position 167,237 of record KZ808563.1, on the reverse strand, counting down.
TCTTGTTAGAGTATAATATGATTGGTCGTTTAGTGGCACGGGAACTCAGATCTCATCACAATAAAGAATTCAACAATCATCTCTCCTCACTCACAACGGAAGACAAATCCCTCTGTACTGCCAACAGAAAAATACTCAAATACCACTCCCCCACCTCTCCTCTACAACGGGATGATAGCACTTGGGCAGCGTCCGATGCAGATATAGCTGAGGTCTTTGGCCTTCACCTCAAGCAAACCTTCACTCCTCACCCTGACCCAGAAAACCATTCCAAGAACACGGAGGTAGAAGGATTCCTTGATTCCCCTCTTCCTATATCTCCACCTCCTAAAGCGGTCACCCATCTGAGGTCAAATGTATCCTCTCCCGCTTACCTAAATGCAAGTCTCCCTGGCATGATCTTATTACAGCCTAAATTCTAAATCACTTGCCCAAAAAAGCTTTAACTTACCTCACCTATCTCTACAATACCATTCTCCAAGCCACATACTTTCCTCTCCTGTAGAAGTTATCCACTGTAATCCTCTTCCCAAAGCCTGGCAAACCCCAAATTAATCCTTTTCACTATCACCCAATAAGGCTGCGTGCCCTTTATTCGAAGGTCTTTAAGAAGATTCTTCTTAAAAGGCTCATACCGATCTTAGACGATCACCAAATACTTTTAAAACACCACTTTGGTTTCCGAGCCAAACATTCCATGGTCCAATAGGTGTTTCGTGTAGTAGATTGCACATCTTCCTCTTCCGAGTATAAACAGTACTGCGTTGGTGCCTTCCTCGATGTGTCGTAAGCATTTGACAGAGTCTGGCATCGCGGACTACTGTTCAATTTAAAATCTATCCTCCCGAGCACCCTTTATCTCATACTTCGCTCCTATCTAACCAATCAAGTGTTCAGGGTCCGACAAGGATTAGATTAGTCCGAATATTAGCAAGTGGAGGCAGGAGTTCCACAAAGTTGTGTTTGGGTCCATCTTTTACATCCTGTACATCGCCGATATCTTGTCACACCCAAACACACTCCTAGCAACCTTTGCAGATGGCCAAACAATCCTTTCTTTCGATCCCGACTTGTATACTGTCAGGAAAAATCTCCAACAACATCTCACTGGCATACAGCTATGGTGCCAGCGCTGGCGCATTAAAGTCAACGAAGGCAAATTCTGTCATGTTACGTTCGAACTAAGCAAGAAACAACATGGAAGAATTTACTTTAATAATATTCCTATCCCTACTTCCGACTACGTCAGATATCTGGGCTTTCATCTTGACTCTCGACTAATATGGTACTCAAAAAAATCAAATGACAGGAACTTTTTTTAAATTTATTTATTTTAGAAATTACATACTGCACAGCGTGCATCTTGCAATGTGCTCTCATAGTTTACAATAAATAATAATAATAATGTACAAGACAGGAACTAAATAGGAGATTTGAACAACTTTACAAGCTGTTACGTTGCCAACTCCTTACTCCACCTTAAAGTCCCTTTTTTCAAAAGATGTAACTTTTTATAACAACCTATTTTAATAAATTCCACTCTGACCTCCATGCATCCCAATCCTTTAGCTCAAACTCTATCCAGTATTCCCCATCATAATAACCCACCACGCCGCCTGAATAGGAAATGTCCGCGTGACCTCCTCATTACCAACACTCCCTAATAATAATTAATGAAAACGAACAAAACGAAGAATTGTAATTATTATAAATAGTGCTTTAGGAGTACTGCCATTGGGCAGCTTCTCCATCAAGCGAAATACACGCTAATTTTTTTTTTATTTTTTTTTTTTTTTTGTGGTAAAGTGATCCCGCATTACAATATTTATTTTAATTGTACGGGAGATAATAAAAAAAACTCCAACCCCGCCGGTGAGTCTTAACCTAAATTATGTTTAGTTACTTTATGGTTTACAGTTATATGTAGCTCAATTTATTAATTCTCCTAATTATTTATTTTATGGTAATCCCAATTATATTAGTGGCACCACTACTGTTCCCTTAATTAATTTATTTAATTTTACAGTGGGATATGTTTAACTATAAATGTAATAACACGAACATTGTATGGGTAAATTGAAGGCATGACCGCAAATATAATCCTAGGTTATATTCTCAGTAAAACACATATGTAAAAGTGGTAATAAATTAAATGCGTCTTGTAAAGAAAGAAGGCTATAACCAATAGGTTATGGTGTTGCCACATTAAACTCTTTTTTTAAATAAAATATAAAATTTTACTATTTTTAAAAGTATATTTATTTATTTAATTCGTGAATAAGTTATTAATTTTGTCTTGCCCAAACACAATTTCCTTGGGAGGATAAAACAAGAGTTCTGTTGGCTGAGTTCTGCTGCAGATCTAAGAACTATCACTGCTGTACTGGAATTATAGCTGTCCTGGAGAAAAAGGAGGATACTGGAGTGGATGTGTCGAGTGGATGGAGTGAGCAGAGTGTAATTAAATGTAGGGGTCTGGAAGAGAGAATTAAGATTTCAGCCGCAGACATCGGCTGGAGATAGCAGCTGGAAACTACTTTCTCCAGAACCGCTTCCCTCAACAAATTCCCAAGATATAGTCATCTAAATATGTCATTTTCCTTATTTTTAGTTGTTTTTATGTAAGTATTCCGGGACAAGTTTTTTAAGGAATTTAATTTCGCATGATGTGGGTGACCATCAGTTTTATTCATAAATTGTAAATCATTTTTAAAAATGTAAATTATTTTATTTTATTATAGAATATTACCATAAGTACCCTCTCTCACTAGGCTATTTTCAAAAATATCCCCTGAATCAAGTAGATTTGTTATGTTGCAATATATATGGACAGAGATAGATAAGAGTAAATTACTTTTTATATAACAAGTCGTATTTAAAGAGAGAGATTCTTAACGCTTGCTCTGAAACCTTCCATTATACTTGGTAATTCCTAAATATCCACGTCATGCAGTATAAATATTATTGAAAATAAATGTTCGAAAAAATTTATTCTTCACCTATGAAGACCAATAAATTTGGCTGTACCCTAATTAAAAATTATAACTTAATATAACAATTATAAATTTTTATTATAACTGAAAACCCTTTCCTACATATTATTAAAAAATAAATATTAAACACAAAATTTGGATTTTATACATTAAAAATAATTACCCGCCAGACCATAATATTTTATTTTTCTGTATACACGTTTTTCGCAAAAATATGTAATGTAAAATATTGAAGTTCAATTGGAGAGTTTTGACTGCAGAGACTATTGCTGGAGAATTTGTGTTGTTGCTCGGTCAAGAATTACCCAAAAAATTCAATTGTAAGAAAAAGTATTTTTGAATAATCTGTCGACGTTTCGGCTTACATTGTAAGCCATCCTCAGGGGCATGATGAAGGCGAGAGGGGACGTCATGTCACCCGGATCAGATCACGAACCTTAACTATGTGGAACATCTGGTTCTTGTACCTCAGGATTATTTCCGTTGTCTTGGTCAGAGGCCCAGGCTGGAGGCAGGAGCAGTGGTCTCACTTGACCTCTTTGCTTACATATGGTAAGTGCATTCACGATAAGTGCATGGTGCATGATGACATAAGTGCAATACTTGTCAACTCAATTAGGGGCATACTGTATTTTGCGTTCAGTATTGAATAGTTGTCTGCTTCCACAATATTTTCATCTCCATGTCAAAGCCTTAATAACGTTAAAAACGCCTTCATACCAGCCTATTCGTTTTTATTTAAATCTCTAAACGGTTGAGCGTAAGATTAGTTTTTGTGTGTTTCGTAAGTTGAAATGTTTTCTCTTAGTACTAATTATAATTTTATATAATTTAAATTTTAAATTATTTTTTTCATACTTTGCTCTCATGGAAAAAGGAAAACTTCTGTGTAACATGAAACACCCGCAATGCAGTGGTACGCATACAAATCTTCATTTATTGTTAACAGATGTTTTTCAAAGATCTTATAAAGTATAGGATATAGATGAATTTACGGTAAGACGATGGGTTGTGTGATGGTTCTCAGGTTTGAGATATAATATTATACCTGAATATTTTCAGAGGAATATGAAGTGTGCTATAATTGGTCATTTTGTAGGAATGGGATCAGGAATAAGAAGTGGGTAATCTTCGTTTTGGGCAGAAGCTGAATATGTCTTTCGCACTTAAAGAAGAAATATATATAAGAAAAGCAGTGGGACGATAGTTGAAAGAAGTAGGCTTTTCGTGGAGAGGTTTTGGAATGAAACTGCATTGTGAGGAGTTCAGACACGAGAGTTGGCCATTCTCGAATCCCACCGCAAGTGTTCGATGGACACTGTAGGGACTCTGAGGGAGTGGAAGGTAAAATATGGAGGTTGCAGTGCAGTTCAACCCTTATCGGCTCTAGCATCGGCTTATCCGTCAGGGTGGTCTGTCTTGTAAGCTTAGAAAATGAAAAGAAATTATTTAAACTTAGAAAAATAAGTAGTGAAATTTAAGAAACCTGAATTTTTTAAACTTAATTCGCTCCTTCACTTCATTTTGCTTCGAAATCTCATGTAGGATTCATAAAAATGACAATGAAGCTCTAGGAAAAACTCAGTTCTCTTCGTCTCCTATCTGACTCCAGACTAATTATAAAGGAAATCTTCAGGAGCCTTGATGGAAACCTAATGCCAGTAGCATTTTAATTTCCTTTAAACCTATTTCGCCAGAGTAAGACTATTTAAATTAAATAGCTTCCGTTTATATTAAATAGCGGCCTGTTTCCAGTTTCTTATACTCTGTTACCAGCAAACCTCTTTGTTGATTCAAGCGAAAAGGCATGTCGCTAAGCTAGTTTATATACATACTTAAGTCGCTTGGTTCACGGGTATCCCTTTTATACCATCCTGAGATGAGAGTCTTGTTTTACGAGTTCTTTGAGGAGTATCCGGTCGGCATGAGGAAAGGCAAAAGCATTTTCTCTAAGAAATCACCTGCCATACGCCATAAAACTTCTTTTATAAAATCCATAAGTGAAACTTTGAGTATGTGATAAACAACAAAACATGTGTTTTATACTGCACTATACATGTGTTTTCAAAGATAATTCTGGAAAGAGAAGAAATATTTTACATCTTAGAGTAGAAGTATTGTATAATATTAAGCTCAGGAAAAACATCACAACTTCAGATCAGTTTACATAAAGTTTTAAGTTAAGTTTCACAATATATAATTGATATTAAATATCATATTATATGTTAATAAACTAATGACGTAAATTAATGTCTCCTCAAAGGAACTTATGGCACAGCGCACTCACCATAAACCTAATTTCTTCTCAGTGAGTTAATATTTTCTTTTTATACCCTTAAATCAAATATATTTCTGTAATCTTCAAGACTTGAGGGCTAAGTCTCGTCTGACCAAGTCGTGCGTTGGAAGAATTCTGTTATTCCGCTTGAGAAGGGCCTTTAGAGGATGTGACGTCACTAATTAGAAGACCGAGTGCTCTCCGTAATATCCGGAACAATAACAATAAGCGAGGCTTCCAGGGAGTGGCTTTTGAAGGAGGATCTGGTGAACGGCGCTCTAGCAGTAATTAAATACTGAGAGGGCTCAAACATGACGTCACATAACGTCGCGTTCTCGAAGGACGCAGCAAACCAGAGCTGCTGCAGTAGGCGTTGTATTCATTGGCAGGTTTTAGACATGGCAACACTGGCTAGATATAGATTTTAATGGAGCAACTTTTTCAAAAGTAGAAACTGTCAATGTACTCGTACTTTCAGCATGACTTATTATATTATAATATTATTTAAATCCTAATCCTCACAGTCATACCAAATAAGTAAAGCACATTTCTGGGAGAAATGAGACTTAACTAACTCATACTTTTTAAGAACAATTGGATGTTGTTTACTGTACCTTATAATCATGAGGGAAAAATAACGAGGATAGAGATCTTATTGCAGGACAAGTAGAGTAATAAAATGCATCCTTGAAATCTTAAAATGTACGAAGAACCATAATGAACTTGGACATGTTTACTGAATGAACTGTAAAGAAAAGATTGAATATGGCCTCCTGACAAACAACTTCCACAATTAACAAAGCGTAGGACATATGAAAGATTTATAGATAGGATTTGTTAGTGCATTCCTCCTTTAAGATATACCTATGCCTAAATATTCAAAGTTATTTTCAACTTTATTTATTATTTTATGTTTCTAAAGTTTCTCAATTACAATCTAAACTTATCATTACATTGGGTCCTTGTATGAAGTTTACCGTAGGCGATTAGTTCTTAGCTCGAAGTATGTTTCAAATATTTTACTATTTAACATACTGCCTTAAGATAATTAATTAATTAACGATACAGCTTTAGACAAGGTACTGTCATAAATCCTGCTTTGAGTTCAATATATGTCTCAATATACGCTAAATATAGAAAGTCATAAAATAGAATATATATCGGAGGAAAATCAAATTAATTATTATAAGTCCATAACTCAGTAGCTGTGTAAATTTGAACAGATTTCCACATGTTTTATTAAAGATTGATATAAATAATAGTTAATAAGGAAATTTAAATTTACAAACGAATTTTTTATAATTGTTGTAGAGCATAAATATTATAAAATTGAATTTTAGTTAGTTTAATACATTTTTTTTTTAAATTAAAATCCTCAATTTATGTTTCATTTTTCCAACTAAAGACCTCGTGACCGATTTAAGCAACAAAAATTTGCTCCCTATAGGAATATTGAAATCTAGGAATTTTTTACTATATATATATAAACGTGTGGTAGGTGTGTCAAGAATTTGGTACTGTCCATATTTTTCCTATGAAGGAAATTGAAATTTTTCAAAAGTCAGAAATATTTTTTAATATGCAAAGTTCAAATACAAATATTCATGAACTGAAATAGTATAATAATAATAATTCACGCAGCTCCTCCCTAACTGATCTTTCTTGCCTACCGCTGACTGTCTAAAGGAATCCGCTGGCAAATCTAGAGAGCGCTTATGTCTTGCTGCAGTCACTTAGAACCTCTTACAGCTGTAAATCGGTGTCCCCGACTAAGTGCTGTTTTTGCCTGAAGAGACAACCAAGATATCCCCGCCCCCGCAACAGCTGTTCTACCATAGATCGCTCCCCCCACCCCACCCTCTTCATTGCTGTTCGAGGGTCGAAGGATCGTCGATTCCATAAGTAAAACCGTTAGGAAGTTCTTCCAAACACTCTTTGGCGTATTTCGTACACAACATTTACTTCGTGAACAATTACAAAACTAACATCGCTTGGTCCTAGTATAGGTCGCTGAAGCAATCATGTGCCTCGACTCTCCTTGAGCTAACAGAAATCCCGTAAAGACGTTTTTTTCTTCAACAAGCTACTGAAATATTTGAAGAAATTTTTCAGAAATTTATCAAATATTATCCTACAGAATATTTCCGTTTTCTCAAGGGAGAAATGAATAAAGGCTATATTACAGGAAACTTATGAAGACCTGCATCGGCAAATGTCTCTGAGAGATGCAGTCAGCAGACACTTGGCTCAGGACACGCTGCAGCTGATAGTCTAACGGCATGCGATATGACTTCCAATCGCCTCCCCGAAATAAGGGAGTATTGTGCATGTAGATTAATTCCGTTTGCCGCCGACCGGTGCGCCACTTCCGAATCACTCTTCTCTCACTTTATTTATCACTCGCAGTTAATATTGTACTTCCTGTCATCTGAGGAGCTTCTACTTCAAACAAGTTGTCGCTCAGCTATTAATTACTTCATCAATGATTTATTGATTCCGTTTCCATTATTTCCTCGCTTCTACAACCCGTCATTCTCTCATGGACACGGGGAGGCTCAGTGAGACTGTGAACTGCACTCAGGACGATATTCAACAGAATAAACGTTCATTATGAATGATAACTAATGGGATAACATTTATATTCAAGTATAATTTGATAATTAAATTATATTCTGCGCAAAATTAACATAACACAACACAAAATTACAATAAACATTACAATATACAAGATTATGTACCGTGATTCAATCAATATGAACTTAAATTTATCTGTACATGTTCCTAGTAGCAATGATTTGGTACGGCCCAAATTAATTTAAAATCCATTATAAATTCATCTGCTAATATCACTTTGGTGCATATCAAATTATCTGCGCCTTTAACACAAAGAAAGTAGGAATGAAGAAATATTTACTTCTTTGGAAGAACTGGGGCGAAGTTACACTGATGAAAGGTTATGAAAATTTAAAACACCAAGTTTCGCACGATAATTCATTGTCCTCGAAGCTGAACGCTTTCGAGATAATCGATTCCAACATCAGAGTTATGGAAACTCTTAGTTTGAGTTGAGGAAAGAAACTCTCAGATCAAATTATAAAAATAAATTCAGCGTTAATGGTCGACAAAATGGTAAATGTTTTATTGAGTCAGAAGGGACCCAATGTTATGAGCTTGTATGATATTTCTTCGTAGGGGGTGTAATATTCATTTTAGAGAATGCAAAAAACAGAGATAAGTTTATTAAAAATTATTTTGGACGATACACAGCGAAATTAATCAAAAAGAGTTTTAATTTAATGAACAGAGTGTAATAAATAAAGATTTATTAAAAAAAAAAAATTTAATGAATTACAAGCCAAAAATATATATTTTCTTAATGAAATTTTACGTCTCTCTTTTGAGTCTAAGTTGAAAGGCTGTACTAGTTATTAAAATAAATCGGTCAAATAAGAGTGGGTGTTTACCTGAAATGTCAAGTGCAACTAGGAACATTTGTTTTAGTATTTCTATCATAAATATTTAGTTTAGAATAATGAAAACGCATTATAAATTTGTTTTATAGATAGCAAAAATATATTCAATTGATAGATAATAAAAAGATGCATTCAATAAGTGTGATGAATTACATGAACTAGTAGTTAAAAAAGAAACATTCATGAACTGAAATAGTGAGAAATTCGCTTAGTATGCGCTGCTCCTGCGCGACAGACTTATATGTTTTCTATGTATACCTCTGTGTACGTGGATAAAAGAAGCTTGAAATACATTTTCTTGTCATATAGCTATATATATATGTAAACAAGAGATGTATATGAAAGTAGTCAGTCACATGTATTCATATGTACCACAGGTTGTTCCAGGTCGTCCCCTGGTTCGCGTATTCTTTTATAATGATGTTCTCCTTCTTTCTCACTTTCTCCAGTTTTCCGGAGCAAGACCAAATTCGCTTAGTATGCGCTGCTTCTGCGCGACAGACTTATATGTATACCTCTGTGTAGGTGGATAAAAGAAGCTTGAAATACATTTTCTTGTCATATAGCTATTTATTATGTAAACAAGAGATGTATATGAAAGTACACGTAGGCTTCGACGGTCGTCAGATGTATTTACCGTTTCTACTTCCCGGTTGGACTTTCTTTTACAACTCTCATTCTCTATTCAGCCATGAAGAAGCCATCACATGATGTGCGAAAGCTCGGCAAATAACAACAATTTGACTCGGTCCAACCCTGAAGAAGAAACGGTAAATATATGAAAGTAGTCAGTCACACGTATTCATATGTACCACCGGTTGTTCCAGGTCGTCCCCTGGTTTGCGTATTCTGTTATAATGATGTTCTCCTTCTTTCTCACTTTCTCCAGTTTCCGGACCAAGACCAAATCGTCCTTCCAGTTGAGCTTTGACCTGTCACGTTTCCTCTTTCTTCAAATAAGGACTCTCTTTGGTAGTTGTTTCTGAATACATTAGCGAATTATTACTCAATCCAATCTTATACAATTTAACTATGTCAAATGCACTATGGAAATGCAACACTATACCATGTTTAACTGGGTGGAAGGCTCGCTTAAAACAAAAACAAAAAAAAAACAGGTAAATTGGCCCCTTGGCAGAATCAGCTGACATAGTATAAATAAAACATAAATATTATTCCGGAATCTGGTTCACATTTGAGGCATTGAATTTGAGTAAGCAAATGTAGGTAGTACATAATTAAGTAGAAATGTATATTAATGGCTTTTCCTTGTCGAGAAATTTAAAATCCTAATCCTCGAGATATACCAATTATACAAAGCACTTATCAAAGTTGGTTAGATACAATTATACAAAACAAGTAAAGCACTTATCAAGGGAAGAAATTAGCCATTACTTAAATTAACTCATGCTTTTTAAGAATACTTGTATATTGCACCAATCATCAAATATTCATCGATTCAAATTTCTACAGGGAAAGGTTTTCTTCCCACTAGTTTTGCTGAAGGAATTAAAAATATATTCAGAATGTAAAATCTATGTTATCTTAATTCTTTATATTTTACTGAAAGAACAGTTGAGCTTCACTTTTAGATTATCTTCAAATTATATAAAATCCATAAGACAAGTTCGAATATTTCAAGTATTATTTAAATTTTAAGTAGTCAAAAGGGCTTATTTCATTTTATTCAGATATGCATACATATTTATTAGTTTATTTATTTATTTTGGTCAGGTAACTGAGAAAATTGTTATTTAAAAAAGAAAAAAAAACCGAAACGAATTCTATTTAACGAACGTAAATGGTTTTCACTGAAGGGAATGAGAAAGACAGATATATTTGTATAATGATATATATTTTCCCAGAACACTGTATTTTGCCGAACTAATCTCCACTGTCACTTTTTAATTTACCGTTTTGTTTCTATTCATGATTTAGGACTCAGAAGGAGAGTGAAGAAGGTGTAATTCTAATAAAAACTAAATGTGTTATATATAATGTTAGAGCTGTTATATTTGATGAGAAACAGTTAATAAATTTTTCCTGACAAAATGAATAATTCCTGACAAAATGAATAATTCCTGACAAAATGAATAATTCCTGACAAAATGAACTCAGATGGAATAAATCTCGAAGGATAAAGACACATATATTTCCTTTTGGATTTATCCTGACTAGACAGAAGAAAGTACCATACAACTCTACTGTGCTTATATTGAATAAGAGTTTAAAGTTGATCACGTTTGGATGTTACAAAACGAAATTTCACTACATACCAACTATTAAAGAATTTACCCTGAAACATATTTAAAAATAAATAGACATGAAAAGGGATTAGATAAAGGTTTTACAGAAATGGGAAAGTATTTAAATTTAGTCCAAATACAGTTTTTCCTTTTGCCGACTTTAGAACTAATGAAGCAATTTAACTAATTACTGCACTTATCAGTATTTTCCCTACATTTTCTCAAATTTTTCTTACTAAATAAAAAAACTTTGTTTTATATTGACAATTATATAATTAATAAATAACTAGTAAATTGTGTAGATTTGTGCAGACGCACTAACTCACACAACCCTCGCTAATCTTTGGGGACCTCTTATCTTCTGTTAAGGATCATACCCTCAGAAGTGTTGTCACCAGCAGACTCACTGATATCATCTATTCAAGAGACCTTCCTCTCCCCGTGCTCAATGCCTAGCTACATCGGTAATCTCTTCAAGGGAGTTAAACTTGAGTCCCCCACCCTTCACCATACACTAATATTTCAGAAAAAATAAGTGGGAACCGGGGTTTGAACCCAGAATATTCGTCAGGATATGTAGGACATCTCTATATGTAACAGGTGTGTTTGCCTGAAACAACCCAGAAATAAATAAAAGTTTTGTTCTAACTATTCTCGTTAAAAAGAATCATGTTGAATTAATTAAATGAAATAAGACATATACATCTAAGCTATATTTAATTTAATATACCTGATAAGTCACTGTTAATGGACTAAAGAAAAGTGAGCCTAGTCACAATACACGATAGAGAGTTATCTAGGTCGGCTGGCACGTAAGTAATTAGTTTAAATACAAGCATTGTTTGAATGTATGTGAAATGTAAATGAAACTAGTTACATAAAAAAAAGACAATGAAAAAGTATATATATATATTTCAAGACTTTGCTAGCCTTCAGAATGTATCCTGTATCTTGTTTCGTCGGACAACTGTTGCAGTTCTTATCCACACTGGTATTAATAGTTGACACGCCATTTACCTTATGGAATCGATTAGAGCAGTTGTAGCACTAATTACATTCTGAGATGAAAGAAAACATTTCTTTGAGGGAAAAGACATTCATGTTTGGGGATTATATTTGTTGTTAGTGATATACTGAGGTTAGACAAGGCTGGAGGACACACTGGTGACACTGATTGCTCCATCTACCTCTACACGGGATCGGTGAGTGTGCACTGAGCTCGAATGTGTCACAAAACACTTCCCCTTCACATCACTAGATCACAGTTTGGTCGCTTGAACTCGACAGCGGTTGGAAAGGAAGAGAGGAAAGACTATCCATGAATAAGGACTCGGGTGGTATTAGAACAGCATCTAGTAACAGTGTAAATGTAGTTCGTAGATGTTCCACCAGATCGCAGCAGGTTCCAGGCACTGGTACAGAAGTTGTACCATGTTCGAACATCCTCAATCCATCTGTCAGTTTAGTTCTGCACTCTGAGATGTGACCACAAACCTTCCTTGAAGACAACATTATCGCCCGTAAGATGATCACTTACAAATTAAGTCGAAACTCGGGCAATAATAAAATATTTACGCAATAAAATATTAATATCGGATGGTTTTAGTTGGGGTTCGGTCAAGGTAGATCCCAAAAAAATACAAATTAAAAAAAAAATGTACTTCTTAAAAAGATTATCTGCCAACGTTTCGGCTTACAATGTAATATTTTTGGATCTACCTTGACCGAACCCCAACTAAAATCATCTAATAATAATATATACGGTAAAAAAAAAAAAAAAAAAAAAAAAAAAAAAATAAAANATGTATTTATTTATTTATACATTTATGCAGAAAGAAACACATTACCATTGCACCGCAACATCTTACGAAATATTAAACTAAATACAAATCGCCAACCTCAAATCGCCAAAAAAGAACAAAAATATAAAGAATATATTTTATAGCAGAAACCTTTCCTCCATTGGCCTGAAAAGGCCTTGAATATTGGGTATAATTTATCAGATCACTAAATTATGCATTAATATTAATATTTCAATTGATGTTTTAAATAAGTCTCATATGAAATTTACTTAAAATAATACATAAAAATGAATTACTTTTTCGTCACCTTTTCAGGAACCCTTAAAACAAAACAGCAATTCCTTACTCCCTGATTAGAAAATTATGGTTAAAGAGTAAAACTGTTTAACTCAGTTATAAAAAAGATACATTATTGAAATGTGTGAGGCAAAATGATAGGTTTAATCTGTTATATATATTTTATATTTATATAATCACGTTGTGAGTCTCAAGGCCCCATCCAGTACTTCTCTTTTGGCGAAAAAGTGGATCTGGCAAGAATCTTCAACCTTCCAGTCCCCACCGTGAATCCTGTTTTCCCCGTACGCCAACCCAAACCCGGTCCTGCAGGACACCCATCACCGCCAGAAATCCGGTATTGAACCTCTCGTCCACGAAGCTGATATGATGAAGGTGATATTTCACTATTAAGCAAAGGTTTATTCTTTTCCCCCACTCCAAAAGTAAATCATGATAACATTCTTTCTGACGAGGAATATTAAATGGCGACTCTACTGGTCACAAAACGAAGCCCCGGTCACTCTCCCGTCTTTACTCTCCCTCTACTCTGGAGCCCCTCTACCACAACCGAACCATCCCGTAGAAGTATCCTCAAAACTTCTACTCAACAATGTATCCGACCCAAAATTTCTAAATGGTCTTAGACCAAAACAATACTTCACCCCAACGAGATTTCTGCACTAAAAACTCTCAAGCAAAATAAGAACATCACAATTAGCCAGCCAATAAAGGCAGCACTGTAGTTGTCCAAGACATCAAAGTATATGTTGATTCAGCTAAGTGACAGAACCACGTACAGACCACTCTTGGATGGCCTTACATTACTGTATTCAGTTCACATGGAATATATCTAATGACGAAGCCACTTCTTTGGTTGTTGATATAAAACCAGTAAACAACCACTTTGTCACTGGTGTTCACATCAAGCTCACTAACAAATAGCAGTAATTAAATTATTCCAGCTGCCACCCTCCACACACCAAGAGGTCCTTACCTTACCTTGATTCCTCTCAGTGCCACCTTAATTGTTATTCTCAAGAAACATTAGAGGATTACTTAGGATCCTAAAAGAATCTCTTCTCCAAAAGGATTACCCACCCAAACTCCTCAACAGAAAATCCCTTCTTCAAACAGAACCTTCTATCCTCCTAATGCCCAAACTCCTAACCTGGTTGCTGAATATTTCCCCGGGGCAGAAGGTATCAAGACCAAGATACACGAAGCTCTCCCTATAATTCAGAAAAATCCATTAACCAGCTCCCTACTACAACAAAAACCTGGCATTACGTACAGGAAAGCCCCCACCCTCCAAGATATACTTAACAAAAAAAAAATACCGTATTACAAAATTCTCGCGAATTTGCCAAAACAAGATACTTGGCCTTGTATCAAAAGCATATGCTTATCCTGTCCAATTATAAAAACTGGCTTCACGTTCTCCAGTGTCAACACCCACTTAACATATAAGATCCAATCCTCATCAACATGCACATCCAAAAATTGTGTATACCTGCTTTATAGCAATTTTTGTCCTGCATGTTACGTAGGAAAATGTACTACGCCCCTAAATCTCAGAATTAACAATCCCATTAACTAGTCTAACTCAGTCATGCCCTGATAAAGATCAAATATATTCTCGAAATATATTTATCCGAAAACCTCGATATGGTCGATAACAAACCCATCATTATATATATACATGCGTGAATGCGTGTCTATGTATCAATAATATTATACACTTTTATTTATGATTTATATGTTTAATATTAAAGATCGTTTGTTATATACCGTTTTACAATTTTAATTTTAAATGCTAAGGTCCGGGGCTATAACTCCCTTTATGATTATGAGGTCTGCATCAGATTTATATAACATATATTCAGATATACTCATTGGTAAAATGTAATAAAACACCAAGAAAACCCCAGATTACGGTTCAATAATAATTTTTAACACTGAAAATATTCAAATTTGGTTTTAGCTTTGTTTCACTGAGAATTGGTAGAGTTTCTTGTTGTGGGTAATGGGAATAGGAGAGGAGAAGTTTAGAGGATTTTAATTATTTTCTTGCTCTAACCCTTCATTCACCCTTTATAATTTATTTGTCTTACATGGATTTTTTCTTTAAAAATTCCCGGAAGAAGATCTCGCAACCCCCCCCCCCCTGAAGAAATTTTGCGGACAGGAGAGTAAATCAATAATGATAAGTAGATCAGCTTCTTCATTGGCAGCCATCCTCATTGCCTAGCTAAGTTTTTTAAAGTTACCCCAATTTTTTAATATTTAAATTATCAAACAATTTTAACCAATAGCATTTTTACAAAAACAGAGTACTAGAGATGATAACTATGAATAAACTTGGCAAGTTTAAGGCCTCTCTCCACACTAAATCTAGCTCATGTGACACTAAATTTTCCAATCATTTTCTTTCTAAATTATTAAGCACATTATGGTATAAGTATATGTGTGTATTTCCATTACCCTTGTAAATATATGTATAAACTCGAATTTCTGGGTTCGTCAGAACACTAATTATCTATAATTTATAATAGAGGGGAAATTAAGTCCAAATATATTGTCCAGCCTTTTTTGTAAATCAACCCTTTTCAAATTCAGCTTTGACATTTATAAACATTATTTTATCTACTTAACAGTTTTCTACATTTCATCTAATAAATATATACTTATATTCTTTGTATACTAAATTAAATATTAAACTAGTGTAGTTAATTCAAATTGTAACTTCCTATATTCTTCGGGAATTATGTCTGCTCCTTGAGTTTATTGAATAGTATGTTAAATTGAAGATTTCTAATCATAATTTGTATTATTCTGTTTAAATATTCTAAGACTTTTGTCAAGGCTTTGACTTTAGAAAAATAGCAGCTGCATTTAATTGGTGCAATTGTGCTTGCATTCGGATATGAGTAATTGGTTATTGAGGAGGGATGAGGGTGAAGTGCTATTGGATTCCGAGACTCTCCAATCAGAAACGTGAGTGGCTCTTATTGGTTGAGTTGTGCCTTTGGCTGGAGTTAAGCATACCTCTAGAGGCTCCGGATAGCGAGGATTCCAGAGTACCTAGCCCATACCTTCTCCAGCGACAGGACCTTTACCTCCAGGAATTCTAACGAGCGCCGGACTGCCCTCCAGAACTACCCTGGATTTACTGGAAGAGCCTCTACTTCAGGCCCATTCGATTACGTCCTCTTCCTCAGCAGGAATAAATTCACAGCAAATCCTTAGGCTGAGGAAGTCCGCCTGGAATAGCTCTGACGCCGACCTTGAGATATAAATATTGAGCTTCTTCAGATTCTTCTGCTTTTTGTTTCACTAATGCTTTGGCCTCTTGTAAAATACACCTTTCTTAATGAACTTGCCAAACTACAAATTATTAATTAAATTTTATAAATATA
>KZ808563.1:130208-148023 GCA_000696205.2 Oncopeltus fasciatus | reverse complement strand
TAAATTATTTATTTAATTATACTAATTGATTGTAGTGGATTTGAGATTTTATAAAATGGCATGCGCTACTTGCAGAGGAGACCCGACTTGATCCGGCCAACTGACGGTACGAAAGCGGTCAACTCCTAACTTCCTAGCAGATCCCAAGAGCTGGGTGGCCAGGACATAGTCTCGGCGAACAGTACATCCTGGTCCTGGTTAATCAACCCCTCTTCGGGCGATTGAATTTCCTCAAATAAGTAAGTTTCCTCGATAAATGACATTAAGAGAGTCTATTCCTTCTCTACTACCGCCTGGATAACACGTGAGAAATGTTCAGGTTACTCCCAAAGGGCTCAAACACTCAACAGTTAGTCAAATTGTTTTACAGTACGGCTTTCACCGAAACTTGAACATATAGAAGGGGAATCATAGAACATGAGATAACCATGTCTGAATTATCATTTCCATGAAATTGGCTGAGTACGCGGGGGGAGATTCGGATTGAAGGTAAATTTATTACCTATATCTACGATAGAGAATTGTTTATGGGGTTCGGTCAAGGTTGATCCTAAAAATACAATTTATTAAATTTGTAATTATCAATTGTTTACCTTTGTTTCAAATTACACTGTAAGCCATCTATATATAAGCCTTCTTCCCTTTTTAAAAAATATCATTGAGAAGATCATTCTCAAAAGTCCAGTCTTCATCTGGCACCCTTTCCACCTACTGCCCAAACACCATATTGAAATTCGATTCAAACACACCACTCCAAAGGGTGTTTTGTGCTGTAGATTTTCCTCATTAAAAAACAAGATGTACTGCGTTATTACTTTCCTGGCCGAGTCAAAATTATTTGATAGGTCCTGAAATCGCGGAATATTGAACAAATTAAATTCCATAGTATTTATCTTATCCTTCGCTCCTACATAAACGACCAATTCTTTAAGGTATGACAAGGACTAGATTACCCCGAATATTAACTAGTGTAGGTTGGGATCTACAAGGTAGTGTGCTCGGAGCATTCCTTCACATCATATACACTGCCGTTATCTTCTCTAATCGTAGCACACTCGTTGTTATTTATGCAAAAGCCATCCTTAATACGCAATTCCGACTCATCTCAACTCGACTCCCGATCAAAGTGGAACATACACACACAAAAAAAGGAACTAAATGAACTAAATAGACATACAGGCAACTTATAAAGCTTAAAGTCTTAAGTCAGCCTTATCAGTGCCTAACAAACTCACTGTTTATGACACTGCTGAGGCCATTTGGAGGCATGATGATGAACAGTGAAACTGCAAAACTCTCCAAAATCTAAAGAGTCCAGTGCTTTCAATCCTAAATCCTCGGAAACATAGTTTATGCAAACTATTACATTTCGAGTTTCACACTTCTCAATTTTGCGAAACTTTAAAATCTCTTTTGTTCAAAAGAACCACATTCCTAGGTCTTACCTTAAATTCTCACCTTAACTGGACTGCAAACCTTAAGAAACTTAAAGCAAAATGCCTTAAGTCCTCTAATATATTGAAGATAATCTCAAATACATCATGGGGCGCTGATCGCTCATGCATGTTTCTCCTAAATAGGAGCTTGATACGGTCTAAATTGGACTACGGTTGCATTGCTTACGGCTCAGCTTCACCTAGAACACTTTCCATCCTAGAAAACATTCACTACGGCGGCATACGCTTAGCACCGGGTGCTTTTAGAAGTATTCCGGCGCTAGCCTGCTGGCAGAATCTGGAGAACCGCCTCTCGAGTATCGTAGGGACCAACTCCTTCTCAGATATTATTACTCTATCCTAGCCTCACCCACGCATCCCCTAAAGCCAAGTCTAACAGTATCAGAAATTCGCCCACTTCGCATTGGTTCATCATCTTTTACAAGGAGAGCGCATGACCTCATTAGAAAATATGCCATACAAATTCCACAGATTATTCCTCAGTCAGTCTCTCCAAAACCACCTTGGTCTCTCAAGCCTGTAAATATTAACCTAACTCTCACCCTGTACATAAAAAAGGATACCATCACCATCATATTTCAGAATAACTATAAAAAGCTTGTCCCAGATAAAAATCTTGCATAAGCATTTATACAGACGGCTCAAAAAACTCTGAAGGTGTTGGATCAACATTCTTAATAGATGGCAGACCCTTGATGTTCTCTTTGCCGCAGATGTCAAGCGTTTTCACGGCATAATTACACGCAATAAACAAAGCCTTAAATATTGAATTGCCATTATCAAAAACATTTATTTATTAAAAACCGACTCTTTATCTGCTCTTTTAGCTTTACAAAGCCCTTTCAGCAACCAACATCTTACAAAGGACACTTTAATTGCAATAGATCACCTCAACGAGAAATAAAGCAAAGTGTCACTAGATGGGTACCAAGTCTCCGCGGAATTACAGGTAATGCAAATGCGGACGTACTAGCAAAGAAAGCGATAAAAGACGGTGAGATGTACTTAAAAGTCATCTTGAATGATGTAAAGGTGCTTGTTAAAATATTAGTACTTAATAAGTGGGAAAATATATGGCGGTCAACCAGAGACAACAAGTTATGCGAGATAAAAGCTATTAAATCGTATCTAGATACATTTTGAGTATTACGTTCCTTTTCCATTCTCTCTCAATTTTTTCTTTCTTATAAATTTCATATTTTCCAAGCACAAAGAAAGTATTATGTCCATCCACATAACTATTCGCATTAGAAATACATTAGACCTCACCATGACCTATTGCTAAGGAATTCTTCTTCTTGAAAATGTCTTCCAATAATATCTCCCTGGCGTTAATTAAAAAAAGGTGTTAAACCCCTTAAAAAAAAAAAAAAAAAAAAAAAAAAACTCTACTTATAAAATATTAATGTTTTTAATTCCTGGCAGAAACCCTGACTAATTTCTCCAGTAAATTACTCTTAATGCGTTTTTATCAGAAGAATTTAATTATTGATGTAGGCCTATTCGAAGAAATGTAAAATGAAAATATACACAGTTGGTCGACACCTCGTGTCTGTCCAGATTTGGAATTCGATTGGCTCAGAGGAGAAGGTAAGAGGTGAAACGAAGAAACCTCCCTCAAATCCCCTTCATGGAATGTTTTGCGAAATGTAGCTGGAATGCTCCAGGCCCCAGCTAGCTGAAGCTAAATCCAATCCGACTCCTTCCGAATGCTCTCTATTTCAGAATCCAATACTTCTTCATGCCACTCTTTCTGCCCCGGACTACTCCGAGTATGGATTCCATACCTTCACTCTTTCTTTCCTACACCTCCTCGGAAAGATGGAACTAAAGATACGTAAAAATCCCTGTTAACTTCTTCATATCTATGAATAGACTACATATACCTACAGTATTTTCAGATATGAAGAACACAATAGGGATTTTTTAGACACATACACACACACAAACAGAAACACATTTATAAAATAATAATAAATATTCACGGCAATATTGATATAACTATTACCATAAAAATCGAACCACAATAATTCTGGAGTTTCTCATGAGAATTTAGTAAAAATAATTTTGAGATTTTGAAATAGGTCCACGAAAGGTCTCCTCATGAGAAGTTTTAACTTTCCCTCATGGGGCCAATAAACCTGAAACTTGGTATTCAAGTTGACATTAAGTAGAGTAATCTCATAGGTATTTGGCTCCAATAAAACATAGCGAAAGGTATGAGTCCTGTGTGGAAGCTAGTGTTCGCACTAGTTCTAGCGATTGTCATAAAATTGTAGCAATATTAATAATAATAGCTAAATACAAATATATTATTTATTTTGTAACATTGAGTCAAAGATTACTGAAAAATAAGTCATTCTAAAGAATTGTTCATAAAAATAAACGAATAATTCCTGACAAAATGAACTCAGATGGAATAAATCTCGAAGGATAAAGACACATATATTTCCTTTTGGATTTATCCTGACTAGACAGAAGAAAGTACCATACAACTCTACTGTGCTTATATTGAATAAGAGTTTAAAGTTGATCACGTTTGGATGTTACAAAACGAAATTTCACTACATACCAACTATTAAAGAATTTACCCTGAAACATATTTAAAAATAAATAGACATGAAAAGGGATTAGATAAAGGTTTTACAGAAATGGGAAAGTATTTAAATTTAGTCCAAATACAGTTTTTCCTTTTGCCGACTTTAGAACTAATGAAGCAATTTAACTAATTACTGCACTTATCAGTATTTTCCCTACATTTTCTCAAATTTTTCTTACTAAATAAAAAAACTTTGTTTTATATTGACAATTATATAATTAATAAATAACTAGTAAATTGTGTAGATTTGTGCAGACGCACTAACTCACACAACCCTCGCTAATCTTTGGGGACCTCTTATCTTCTGTTAAGGATCATACCCTCAGAAGTGTTGTCACCAGCAGACTCACTGATATCATCTATTCAAGAGACCTTCCTCTCCCCGTGCTCAATGCCTAGCTACATCGGTAATCTCTTCAAGGGAGTTAAACTTGAGTCCCCCACCCTTCACCATACACTAATATTTCAGAAAAAATAAGTGGGAACCGGGGTTTGAACCCAGAATATTCGTCAGGATATGTAGGACATCTCTATATGTAACAGGTGTGTTTGCCTGAAACAACCCAGAAATAAATAAAAGTTTTGTTCTAACTATTCTCGTTAAAAAGAATCATGTTGAATTAATTAAATGAAATAAGACATATACATCTAAGCTATATTTAATTTAATATACCTGATAAGTCACTGTTAATGGACTAAAGAAAAGTGAGCCTAGTCACAATACACGATAGAGAGTTATCTAGGTCGGCTGGCACGTAAGTAATTAGTTTAAATACAAGCATTGTTTGAATGTATGTGAAATGTAAATGAAACTAGTTACATAAAAAAAAGACAATGAAAAAGTATATATATATATTTCAAGACTTTGCTAGCCTTCAGAATGTATCCTGTATCTTGTTTCGTCGGACAACTGTTGCAGTTCTTATCCACACTGGTATTAATAGTTGACACGCCATTTACCTTATGGAATCGATTAGAGCAGTTGTAGCACTAATTACATTCTGAGATGAAAGAAAACATTTCTTTGAGGGAAAAGACATTCATGTTTGGGGATTATATTTGTTGTTAGTGATATACTGAGGTTAGACAAGGCTGGAGGACACACTGGTGACACTGATTGCTCCATCTACCTCTACACGGGATCGGTGAGTGTGCACTGAGCTCGAATGTGTCACAAAACACTTCCCCTTCACATCACTAGATCACAGTTTGGTCGCTTGAACTCGACAGCGGTTGGAAAGGAAGAGAGGAAAGACTATCCATGAATAAGGACTCGGGTGGTATTAGAACAGCATCTAGTAACAGTGTAAATGTAGTTCGTAGATGTTCCACCAGATCGCAGCAGGTTCCAGGCACTGGTACAGAAGTTGTACCATGTTCGAACATCCTCAATCCATCTGTCAGTTTAGTTCTGCACTCTGAGATGTGACCACAAACCTTCCTTGAAGACAACATTATCGCCCGTAAGATGATCACTTACAAATTAAGTCGAAACTCGGGCAATAATAAAATATTTACGCAATAAAATATTAATATCGGATGGTTTTAGTTGGGGTTCGGTCAAGGTAGATCCCAAAAAAATACAAATTAAAAAAAAAATGTACTTCTTAAAAAGATTATCTGCCAACGTTTCGGCTTACAATGTAATATTTTTGGATCTACCTTGACCGAACCCCAACTAAAATCATCTAATAATAATATATACGGTCTNCTAATTTCAAATATTACTGTATTCTCATGACATTGTATTTCTACAGCCCTGAAGATGGCTTACAATGTAAGCCGAAACGTTGGCAGATAATCCTTCATTAAAAAAATACATTTTTTTATTTGTGTTTTTTTGGATCTACCTCGACCGAACCCCAACAAAAATCATCTTAGGTTAATTACTAAAGGTTGATACACAATTTAAAAAAAGTATAAGTAATGTTTGAAAAGCCATGATACAAGTTCAACAACTTGTAACAGACATTACTGTAATGTAGTACCCAAAGGAAATACAATTTTCTCAAAGTTTTCTTTCTGAACTATTCTTGTTTTGCTCTACCTCTCTGATGCTCCAAAGTACGTAATTAAAACTACGTAAATGCAAATTAAAACTTCTGGAGACATCTGATTCGATAAAAAGTTTCTTCGACTCCTCTTTTTCCTTTTCTTTTTCAAATAGGGTTGAATTAAATTCTTTGAAAAATTTCCTTGGCCTCTCATTGCTAATTCTTCCCCACCCTCTTTCTAAGGCTTTGAGAATTGTGAAGGGGTGAGATAGGGAGAGCTAAGTAAAATTGTGGTCTATACACTAAGGATACACAGGACTGGAGCTCCTATGAAATGTTTATCAAACGTTTTTAGAGGCTCTTTGAACGTCCTCCGTCCTAAAGCCCTTTATAGATGATGTCCTAGAGATTCTTCCCTTTAGTTCCTTGCGGTAAATATTGGCCCTCTGAAATGAAAGGCTTCGGAAATAGGGTGCATGATGAAAACTACAGCCGAAGGATATATAACTAGAGCCCTTCACCCCATTAGAGCCTTGTAAATAATCCTTCCCTCAATTTCTCTTTCTTTAAGAAATGTATGAGTACACTTATTGAATGTATGTTTTAAAATCAATTAAACACATTATTTGAATATTTTATACATTTAAAAATGACATAAGATAAATCATTCTCCTTCAGAAATTAAATACATTCATGTAAATAAGAGGATTGTTTTCATAAGAACGTTTTTCATAATAAATAATAATCAATCCCTTATACATAAGTATAGTTAACTTATTTAATTAAATATACTAGCTTTGTCCACTAGGCAAGCGCTTTTATGAGTTCCAAGTAATTCCAAACTTATAATATTTTAAATACAATACGGAGGATTGTCTTTAAGTAAAGGAGAGGGAAGTTGATAGCCATAATTATGATTTTTATTATAATTTGGTATATATTGTATAATTCTGGTAAGTTTTTTCAATGATAGTTACACAAACCTTAATTTTTACTGTTTTTTTTTTTGGGGGGGGAGGACATGTATATAACACACACACATACACATAATATAATAAACAAGAGCTAGTGAGAGAAAGAGTGCGTACAGAACACACAAAAAGAAAAAAATTATAATGCGTAAAATTTTCGGTGATCTCTCGGCCTTCGTCAGTGAGGAGTGAAAGGACTTTCTCATCACGGACAAAAAGCAAGAAATCTCCCCAAAAATTTTACTCTNCCTAGTCTCCTTCTTATCCTAGGATAAGGAGAAAATGGGTGCCAGATAGTCTATCGCGGGTTAACCTGGGCGCGAGTTACGTCCCGAGATAGACCAGCAAGTACAATGTACCCCCTCAAAAATTATAATGAATAGAAAATGTACAGAATAATTTTTTTAAATAAGGAGTTATATATTACCACTATCAGTATTAACTGACAGTGATAATGACTATGAAAATTATGTTGTTGATATCAACTAAAGAATTGTATAGACACACATCCTACAGTTGCTTTTTTTATATATGATCTATGCTATATTCTATGCTCTCTAAGCTTTAATCATTCTTCATTGAACGAGAAAGGGATTAGGCCGCCAGAATGGTGTGCTGACGTCTTCTCAAGTATTTTTATGATAATGATTACAAGGCATGTTTTATATATATATATACGTCAGCACACTATTCTGGCGGCCTAATCCCTTTCTCGTTCAATGAAGAATGATTAAAGCTTAGAGAGCATAGAATATAGCATAGATCATATATAAAAAAAGCAACTGTAGGATGTGTGTCTATACAATTCTTTAGTTGATATCAACAACATAATTTTCATAGTCATTATCACTGTCAGTTAATACTGATAGTGGTAATATATAACTCCTTATTTAAAAAAATTATTCTGTACATTTTCTATTCATTATAATTTTTGAGGGGGTACATTGTTGCCCTTGCTCGACTATCCTGGGACGTAACCCGTCCTCAGAGAGGAGCCCAGGTTAACCCGCGATAGACTATCCGGCACCCATCTTCTCCTTATCCTAGGATAAGAAGGAGACTAGGCAGGGAGTCAAGGAGGGGGTGAGAGGGGGAGAAAAATGCCAGTGCACTCACTCACTTGATATTGTAACTAAACTGGCTGGAGTAGGAGGTCCCTTGGCCACCTCCTCTTGAGGCGTCGGGCAGGGTGTTCGGGATGACTATCAGTATTGAAAACATTATGTTTTTGTCAGCGCCACCATTACTTTTATGGGTACTGTAACGTAATCATCATCACTCTTATTGGCATTGACAATTTTAATTCCGTTGTCGATATCATTATCATCATAAGTTTTTGAGATCAGTTATTATCCATTAAAATTTTTCATTATTAGTTTTCATGAGAAAATTCATATATGTCCACTCAGTCGTCAAATGTTAGAGACAATTATCAGAATAAGAGTTATGAAAAATCTAGTTTTTGAAAAATATTTCTATTTGATAAGCGCTTTTGTTATGGCAGATCTTCTCACCTTATCTTCCTATCACCATTTCGGGTAAGTTATTGCAATGGTAGTTTTAAACTATACTTATTAAACTTTTATTTATTTATTACATTCTGTTATAATAAAACATTATATAATTTGATCACAATGACGTAAAAAAAAAAAAAAAATGGCATTCAATGTCAATCACAGGAGGAGAGAAGGTAACCAATGACACCACTCTCAAATTATTTACAGATTATGTCCCCAGAAGGTCATCGGTCCATCTTCGTTTGAGTCGACGGGGAGGGGTTGGAGTTGGAAGACATGGTCTGTGCAAGTGGATTAGGATGGTATGGCAGTTTACTGTGGAAAAGGCTGAAGCGGGAAGAAATTAGATCCTGAACAAAAGGAATATTAAAATCGTGGTGAAGAGAGGAATTGGATACGTAATAGGGAGCATTTGCGATTATTCAGAGGGTTTTGGATTGAAAGGACTGGATTCTTTGGATGTTGGAAGGCTTGGCGGCACTCCTGATTTCTACTCCGCATGCCCAGATTAGTTGTAATAAGGTTTTGTAGAGGCTATCTCAGGGGATCCGTACGTGTCTCGCAATCCTGACGTCGCGGGTTCAAATCCCGCCCAGGTCAATCTTTTATTTATAAATAGAAGCTTGTCCTGAGCCATGGGTGTTTAAAATGAGGTGGAAACCTGTAGATAGCCCCTCCCTCCAATGACCCTAAGTGGTTGCAAGGGAGGCTACCCCAAAAAAAAAAATGTTTTGTAGTGCGTCAGTTTGTTCTCTATCGTAAGATTGGATTTCTTATTTATGAGTCTGTATAGAAGTCCATATCGCCGATTGAGTTCTTGTCTTTTAATTTTATTATGTTCATCTATTATTCAGGGAAGTCTTTCTCCCGTAGTTGAAAATTAACTTGAACGCATTTTTCTTCATTGATTTTTATTCTCCATTAGGCACACCATTGTTTGATTTTTTCGAGGTGATCTTGTAGATTTTTAGAAGCAGTTTTAGGATCGGGATGGGAAGATAGGATAGCTTTGTCGTCTGTATATAGAGCCAAGAGGGTACTTGATGTGTAGAGACGTCAGCAGTGTACAGGATGAATAGGATAGGTCCAAGCACACTACCTTGAGGAACTCCCGTTTCCACTTGGTAAAAATCGGAGTAATCCAATTCTTGTCGAACCCTAAAAGAACGGTGGGATAAGTAAGACTTAAGGATAAGGTAAGTGTTACTAGGAAGTATGGATTTCAGTTTAAACAGGAGACCACTGTGTCAGACTCTATCAAATGCTTGGGAAACATCCAAATAAGCTCCTGGGCAGTACTCTTAGCGCTCAAGGGAAGAGGAGATGTAGTCTACGACGCGAAACACTTGCTGGAATGCTTACATCTGAAGCCGAACTGATTATTTGGGAGGATATTGAATGATTCAATGGAAGGTATCATTCGTTTTAACAGTATTTTTTCGAAAACCTTTGAAAGTGTAAGAAGAAGACTTATAGGACGATAAGATGAGGGGTTACGTAGTGATTTTCCATTTTTGGGAAATAGTTTTATATCAGAATATTTCCAGAGGAGAGGAAGGTGGGTAGTGCTGAATATGCAATTATAAATGTAGGTCAAAAATACAATTGCTTTCTTGAGAAGATTTGCTGGCAGGGTGGTTTAGAGCACTATACTATTTTTTTTAGAGCGGTTTATTTGCTATCCCCTCAAATAGGAATATTGGCAGTTGCAGTGAATATTCTCTGATGAAATTTTAGAAGCTCTGAAGATGGTCTACAAGAGATCCAAAACATTTCCACTATATAAAAAATAAATATTTCTACCATTAAAATACCCTTTTAAGTTCCCTTACCGATGTTCTCTCAGTTCGACGAACACCAACAAGATCTCCTAAAATACTATCATGAAATTAATTTCTTAAAAGTAACAAGTGTGTAGTAAAGTAACTGGAATAATTGTATTGAATTAATTAAATTAAATGAATTTGTGGGTATTTAGAAAATTACAGAATCTCAATTTTTAAAAATCTTCAATTTTAAAGACAATTCAAATCGTAACTATGTTATTAATAAATATCAAGTTGCATAGTCCAAATTAAAAAATAATTAAAAACAAAAAGCCTCTGGTTTAAATAGGGATTATTTTACCCTCTGCTTACTTTTGTGTCTTGCAGCTGGGGTTTGAGCCCCGCCCTAGGCTTTTATCGGGAAATTAGAGAATGCTCATTGCAATGGGTGTTTAGAATAGGTGGTCTTCCTCTAGAAAGCCCTTTCCTTCACGACTCTAATTTGTCGAGGAGAATTTAAAAAGAAAAAAAAAAACCTTTCCACATTCTTTGGAAAATAAGTCTGCATTATATAACCCTCCCTCTTGCATCCTGTAGGCAAGAAACTGAAACAAAACTTTGATGGAGGATCCAGATTTTTATCATAGCACCTAAGTTATTGTAAAGCTTTATCTAAAATTCATATTCAATTTCAATTATTTATAATCAAATATATGACTAGAGTTTACTGAAAAAAATACTTATTGAAATAAAAGAGAGATGATAAATAAAAAAACTTCCATTATCTTTGAGCCTTTGAGAGTCCAAGGAGTTTGAGGCACCAAGGAGGTTTGTTTACATAAAATATTCAACAATATCATGTATTTTTCTGTCCTGTTTCGAAATAACGGCGGACTGATTTAGACCGTATTTAAATAAATGAATTTAAATTAGAAATTAAAATAACACGAAATGCAAGGCACATCTCTAAATTGTATTCGAGTTCTTTATGTATCCCTCTGTTTCTGGGCCAGACGAAGAGACTCTAGAATGTATGGTAGGTCCCACCAGTGTGGATACGAAACTGAAATAAGTACCATACGCAGACTTACTCGTCAGAATCGGAGAGATACAGTTGATCTTACCTGTAACTTACCGCAAACATATAAACAGCTGATTACTTCTGTGAAGTGAAGCAGAGCACGACAAATAATGAAGACGTAGAACTGGGAAAGAAGTCAGCAACAATCAACAAACTGGACACAAATGAAGCGCTTACACAATTTTACTGATCAAGATGCCAAGACAACGGCCTTGTGGAATTTGTCCTTACTATAATTACACACTCTTTCGGTAGTCTTTTTTTGTACTATTCAAATTTTCTAATCATCTCTTTCGCATAAATTTCGTTAGCTTAGCTTCAAACGCATTCGAAAATAACTTTTCTTAGAAGCCTCAGAGTGTTGTATGATTTTATGGTCGAAGCTTAGGTAAATAAATAAATTTAAGTATGTTTACCTAAGCTTCCACAGTCTCCAAGAATTTTCATAAACACTTCTTCCAGGCTTGTCAGAAAGTTGTTTTTTGTCGAGTTTTTGCAAACCATGTACTGAATTTGGCATAAAAAACTTTTCGAACTGTGAAGCCCGGAAGAAAATTAAAAAGTAATTAATTATTTCCGTATTTCAGAGGAAAACTATACTTAAAGAAAGGAAATAAAGTTAGCTCTGTCATGCAAATATAGTTCTGGGAAATAAAATTGTCGAGAAAACATGTGAATTTTCTATCAGTGAATTTAAATTTAAAGAAGAGGGCGTGAATTGGCTCAGGGGGTCAAGGACGACTTACGGGAGGGGGGCACGCTTAGGGACATTCCGAACGAGAAAATTCATAAACAGAGGAAATTTGATACAAATGTCTTTCGTGGCTAGTTATGACGGGTCTAAACTCCATTCAAGCTTGAGTTAACACTCATTTCATCAGACTTCTTAATCCAGATGTCTTCGTTTCAGGTTTTTTAAACCGAGATAACATTGTTATTTGTACATAAGCAAGATATCTAAGTACTTTATTGTAGATACTATATTGCACTAAGTAGGAGTAAATTCATATCAAATCCTCCCTAAAGAAATATAGAACGGTAGTTATATAATATATTTTAACGTTTCAGCCTTCATTGGATTCTTGCAGCATCATACAGGAGGGTAGTCCCACATTCTCCCTGTGCCCAGATCCTGGCATGCAATATAAGACAGGCCTAAATTCAGGAAAATCATGATACATATTTCATTTTTGTAATATAAAACTGTTATTTAATCAACGATGAAATAATATAAATCTCTTTTAAGTATTTGTATTCGTTATAGATGCTGTAATTAACTTTACTAATTACATTTTGTGTATCAATCAACAGGCTATAATTAGTTGATAATCACATAGATTAATTGTAGGTATGTGTTTATTTGCCTTTTTCAGCTAATAAATAAATTCGATTATTGTTTTCAAGTCATCTTGATCTTGTTAAAATGTTTAAAAAGTAACCTAAAATTATTAGTTCTATTATTTAGTAATTTAGATTTAATATATCTGCTTTAATTATTGAAGCTAAATTTTTCAATCACTGAAACTAAGCGGTGAATTGTTAAATTTGATCATATAAACAGAAAAAGACAATTGGTGCAAAAAATGTCGCTCAGCCTGGCTTTTGACCGATCAAAGGAAATAAGTGAGGAAGGCTCTTATATATAAAAATAACTGAAATTCCGAATTCTCTTTCTATGTTTAATAATCAAATTTGTTCTGAAATTTAAATAAAACAAGAATTTGTTACATTCCTTTCATCGAACAATGGGTTGAAATGATTTGTAAATCATAGTATATTCTTTTATAAATATTATTTTTTTGTGGTTTTTAATACCACGTAAATTTTAACAATTTTTAGTGCAAGGGAACAGAATAAAGAATCTAACTGTCTCAGCCAGGACACGGATCTCCTGCTATCCGGGCCGGTGCATTTACCGCTTATGCTACCGAGACAAGCCAGATAAATTATTAAATTCCCCGCAATAGTGTCGAGAGTCTAACCTCCGAGGCCGACATATATACCGTTTTATGCACGGAGGAGCTGACAGCAAATTCTTGATAATCCTCTCTTCATAAAACTTGGTAGTCAACAAAAGTATTATATACGAATATGTGGTTTTTTTTTTCAAGTTACACCGCTTCATTTTTACCACAGAAAAATACTCAAAATTAATGCCATTTGCTGTAGTAAAGGAAATCATACTTTTAAAATATTTTCTAGAGGTTCTGTATGTGTTATTTGACGTCATAAATGTTGGCCCAATGGCGTTAATCACATTCCAGTTGACACGCATTGAAAAAAATGGCCCGTTTAAATCATGCATTCCAATAATCGAATCCAGCTGTGAAAAATACTGAGATAGATTCAGTTTTATTGTAGAGCTGGAATTAACACAAATTGTTTCTGTGACTTTTTTGAGAAATATAAGTTGCGTGGAGAACGCCCACGACGCGAGTGTCTTTGCTAAAAGCATAACGTAACCAGTCTATATTTGAATTTTAGTGACTATCGGTATCTTAAAGGAAGGATTTGGCAGGATCTGAATAAGAATGCTTACAAATTCGCCAAATGTATCTGCCAATGGCAAAACCAATACATTTCTTATTGATAAGTTGAAATTAGGTAAAACCTTTTCAAAACATTTCTTGACAAGCTCTATAGAGCACACCTCTTTAAAAGCCTTAGGGAGTGGTCAGGGCTATTTACAGGCAAAGACTTTTCACAAATTCATCAGAAGTTTCGCTAGAGATAGTTCCCTAAGAACCGCAGTTCTAAAGTTGGAAATCCCTTCTCTTTAACGTAAATAGCCTCCAACCCTTACTTAGCCTCCAAAGCTTAAATGGATTGTCGAAATAAGGGCTGCTGCTGACGACCTGTTGTTATATGTCAAACTCATTCCTTTCTCTCTTCAAACTAAATTTTTAATAGTACTATTTGGGAACCCACAGTTAACGAGCATTTGCATATACAACTCAATAATGAATAAGGGTAAAAATTATGAATGATTTTTTTAAAAGTTCTTTCAGATTTAGCAGACTTTCATATTAAAGAATACTATATCAAAATCTTATTTACATTTGTTTTGAAGTTACTTCATTGCTTCAATATTGACATCAGTTGAAAATATATGAGACACGTGAAGATCTTGCCATTTTTGTTTTTGAATAAGACTCGTTAAGAGAACATAGAAATAAAAATTTGTAACTAATCTGAATTGTTTATAAATTGGACCTCTTTGGATCTGTGACATAATCTATATCGTGAAACGGGCTGTCTATAATTAAATATATTTTTGGACAAGATTCTTCTCCTCGTATTACTATAGAGCTTTATAAATTGTAGCTTCATTCATCGCAGAAATTGACACAGTAAATAATTACAATTAAAAATATTTTATTTAATTAAATGAATATCTCAAAGAGATTTTGGATTGTTTTAATTACATTTCATTGATACATAAATACAGGACATATATGCAGAGAGGCGACCCAAATTACGCAGGCGCACACAGGCTTGTGTGGATGGGGAGAAGTAGAGTGCCATGAGGTTGGCAGACTAGCTGGCACCGTTCGCCACTCATTCCAAAGAGGTAGATAAGTCCTCTCAACTAAAAAGAGCGGGAATGGAGGTCCAAGCTGAGTTAGAGGCCTCAAACACTGCCGCCTTAATAGTCTCTCCACTGCTTAATCACCAGCATTTACCTCCATTATTTTACATTTAATTCTCCCACAGCTATCTCCAGCTGAGCTTTTTTATATTTATTATATATTTTTTCTTTTATTTACTTTATTTTCGCGCCATTTTCCTTCTGCTTACTGAAATTTATGGCTCAGTTTTTCTTTAATGTCTCTCCTTTCCACCTTTCACTGTATCACTTCTCTCACTCTATCTTTTTTCCTCTTCATTTTATATATATTTTTATGTGTGTGTGTGTGTGTGTGTGTGAGCGAAGAGAAGGATAGTCTAAGCTAGTGGTTGGGGGTTAAATTATATATCTCTCAAGCAATGAAAACTTTCTCCTTCTATTTTTGTAAAAATAATATTAACTTAAGCCCTTTGAGGTAAGTTTAATTTGAATCCTTAAGAAAGTCTGTCCTCGGAGTTATTATCTCTGAGAGAAATATTCCTAAAGTAGTGGCTTGTTACTATTCTCCACATTAATTAATTTAGCCAAAGTGCAGAGACTTAGAACTTCTCCTCCGGGATTACCTTCCCCTTTCAGTTTACAGGACTTTGTTTCTTTCGGGGCTTTATCCTGCTCAAACTAAGAATTAAGTCTTTCTGCTCACTACTAATGGCTTCCTTTTTATTTTTTCATTCATTCAAGGCTACTGGTAGGAAAAGTTTTTCAATCAGGTTATTTTAATTTATAAAATATATTTTAATCTATTTTTTTAGAGCACTAAAGGTGCCCTCTCAGGAAATATAATTCAATTCGTATTGTTATTTCTAAATGTTGAATTCGTCAGTTACTGATTTTTGAAAATGACAATCGTACTTCCTCTGATGTTTCAGGATGCAGGACCTGAACATTCATCTCTGTTTCCCTGAAGAGTCGTCTTGAAAATGAAGACTTTGCTGAGTTGTCTGTAACAGATAGTTGCTCATCAAGGTCTACGGATTCGAGATGAAGTCCCGCTGAAATACACTCCCAAGCTGTCAAACAGACTGAGTTGCTGGCTTAGGTTGCTCAGAAATGTTTCAGAATACAATTTTATACGTTAGAAAGAAATACACAAAATTTACAATAAAAAGTAATTATTTAAAATTATAATTTAAAAATGAAATATTAATTTTTCATTGGTTTACAACAAATTAGTGAATTGTTTCACGTAAATCAAGACGAATTTACTGTTTAACGAAAGATATTCACAGCTGACTGCAAAGACCAAGCATAGTCGACTTTCTCTTTCCTGTCGAGGTAATTTCCTCCGGAACTCAGCTGGAGTAACAGAAAATATCTCTCGTTAAGGAAGTAATGTGTGATTCGTGTAATTCTATGCTAATGGTGACGATAAACCACCACTATCATATGATAAATCATTTTCACAATATCATTGATGGTGACTAAGGGGTAAATTCGTGGGCAATTAGTAACTATGCTATTTCCAATAATTATTATTAAACAGTATAAAAAAATTAATATTTAATAGCTGAAACCAAGTTTTTTGCATTATTGAAAGAATCGTAGGTCTGAAAAAGACCTATGTTACAATTAGAATTACATTATTAGTATTTGTGTGCAATTGAACGAATTCAATTTGACATTTCAGTCGTGTATAGTACGCCTTCGAGAGAGGATCTACTGTGAGCTCTGCCGGATTAGTACAGATAAGCGACCTTGTTGTAGTTCATTTACTAGATATAAAACTTTATTTTTAACTCTTTTTTTTTTTAGTTATAATATTTTATTTTATTTTAATTTTTTCTAAAGTCTACGTTTTAAAACACGGGAAGCGATGGAAAGCTCCCCGAGTCCGAAGCGACGAAAAAAATTAAAACCGATTTTTCTACATGAAGAATCGCGTTTTAATCACCCAAATCAAACAATAAAATATATTTCAATTCGAAAAGAAGGGGAAGGTAATTTGTCAAATGTCTCCCCCTTTTTAATTGAAAAAGCTGTAGTGGGAATATCAGGTAATGTTGAAACAATTAAAAAATTAAGAGATGGCTCCCTTTTGGTACAGGTATATAATGATGGGCAGGCACAAAAACTTTTGAAAATTAAAAGCCTTTTTGACCAAGTACCTGTAATCGCTGTACCTCACGAAAAGTTAAATAATAGTAAGGGGGTAATTCGTCATTACTATTGTGAATTTTGTAACGTCACATTTTTTATATTAGATGTATGTTCTCTTTGGTTGTGACGGTAGCGCTACCTTGTGGCTGTTTTTTTGTTACCTTCCCCCTACTTCTGTAAGTGAGTCCCGCCATGTCTAAATTATGTAGTGCGTTCCCAATAAAGTCTGTTTTTTATTTTGTTCTGTACAAAATGTGCCTAATCCCTAGTAAATTAATCCTGCGCAACTTAATAAGTCTGCTTTAATTACGACCTAATGTGTAGTACGCCGGTTGAAATTTTAGCAAATTTAAAATCTCAAAATGTAATTGACGTAAAACTAATAACGAGAAGAAATGATAACCAGCCAACTCCCACATATATAATCACATTTTCCACTCCTACTCCGCCGACTGAAATAAAAGCAGGTTATTTAAATTTACCCGTTAGAAAGTTTATCCCCTCCCCTCTTAGATGTTTTTCTTGTTTGCGATTTGGCCACTCATCTAATACATGCAATAAAAAAGTGTGTAAAAAATGTTGTTCCCCTGATCACGAAGAGTCTATTTGCGTTAATAGCGAATTTTGCGCTAACTGTAAAGCTCCTCACCATCCCTTATCTCGAACCTGCCCAACTTGGATAGCAGAAAGGGAGATTAAAGCTAT
>KZ808563.1:104557-119659 GCA_000696205.2 Oncopeltus fasciatus | reverse complement strand
TATATAAATTTTTTTTTTGCTCCGTCCTTAGCTCAATTGCTCCCAATCTTAAAACTATATACTTTCATTCGGTTATTAAATAATTCCCTTTATAATTTAATTTGAATTAGTCCAGCAGAATTAGCTCTATAGAGCTCAAAATAACCCACTACAAATCCATCCTTATTTAGATATATTTCTATTTTCTTTAGCACTATGTATTAAGTAAAAATAATGAACACTTTTTTCAATTGAGTCAACAGTCCTATCTGTGATTTTTGATTTAGAATGACTAGAATTGAATATGATTATTCACTTTTTCGTTGTGAAGTATATTGTAATAAAAATTAAGTAGATTTATAATTTTAAGGGAAAAATGTGAACATGTTCCATGTCACTGTGGACACAAAGAACATATCTACATGTATTTTGTGATTCTTAATTGAGGAAACATATGGGTTGTCTCAGTCTTAAGTCTTGGTAGCATATACTATATTATGATGAATCGTGTTTGACTAGTCGGTGACCCACACTAGAATACTGACATATGGCCACACATGCTGATAGAGTCTACAGAAAATAGAAATGTTACATCTGAGAGGACCCTTCTGCCGACAAAGTACATTTCCTTCTGGTCCTTGTGGAACACTGCTGTTCGCTGCCAACTCCCCTCCATCATGGAGAATACTTGATGTGGGCTGGACACAGAGACACATGTGGACGTTGGACTCCCCCAATCTGGAGTTGGCCTCTGCCGATTACAGTAAGCCCCAACTTTTACCTTGCGTCGGGAGTTGGGAACGATAATTACCAACTGGGATCGAAGCCCCAAGTTGGAGGCGAGGATTATCTTACTGCACAGTCCTCTCTGTGCCCCCAAAGATTTCATCTTCCCGTATCCTTCTCCAAGACTTGCTCCTTCTAGCGTTCCTGAGAGTGACAGCTCGCTTATCCTTAGAGACTCACCGATATCTAATGTGATTTTGTCTAGTTTGATATTTATCAGTATCAAGAACTACGACTCATAGAGCCATTATCTACTGAGTTGTGATTTTCAATATGAATATTTATTTATTTGTGTATGTGCATCATTCCTATAAATAACGTTATTCTTAAATTTGTTTGAATAATGGGGCAAGAAAAATTAAATAAAGAAATAATATTGTATTAGGTGCAGCTGATTAATTATGAATCAATTAGGGTTGATTGTGGTGAGGTGTCTTTATAATTAAAAGACACTATGTTTTGACTTCCCCCAATTTTCTTCTTATGTACACAAAGTCCTTCAACATTTTAACCATTTGGATTCTCAATTAAAATGTACCTGATGAGGCTATAAAAGTAAAATGGCATTTCCATTTAAACTAGATTAATTAATTAATTATTACTAGATTAATATAACATTAATACTGTTGGAAAAAAATTTAGTGCTAACCATTTTTCTATCTTACTATCTTCATGTTTAAGGGTTCTTTAAAGTTAGCTTGATGAATTAGTTGTTGCGAGAGAGACCAAATTCATAATTCTACTACCATCGAACTGTTTCTAGTTAAGAAAAAAATATGAAATGTTGAATAATAAATGGAGAGTTCTTTGAACGTAGATATTATTATGAGATTTTTTTTTGTTGGGGTTCGGTCAAGGTAGATCCAAAAAAAAAAAAAATAATTTGAAAGATGTGTATTTTTTAAATTATCTGCCAGTGTTTCGGCTTACACTGTAAGCCATCTTCAGGGCTATTTAGAAGGCGAGAGGGGGAAGTCATGAAAATGTGATCTTAGAAACACGACGTTCCCCTCTCGCCTTCATAATAGCTCTGAAGATGGCTTACAGTGTAAGCCGAAACGCTGGCAGATAATTTGACCTTTATCAGTACCTTGACCGAACCCCAACAAAAAACATCTAATAATGGTAAATAATAAAGTTAACTATTTACAAACATTTATAATCCATATGATTTTTCGCATTTTGTTTAGAGATTAGTTAAAATACTTTTTTTTGTTCTAAAATAGGATCAGTGGGAGAAGGCATTGATTTGAGGGAGATTTCGGAGGGAAAGGATTTGAACTATAAATCAAGGGAGTCAAAATTAAGTAATATTCAGACTCATTGTTAGTATATTCTGGAATAAAAGTAATTTTTACTTGTTTGTGTTATTGATTAATGAAACATGCCAATGCTCTTAGTTTATACTACCCTTACACGAAGGATATTTACTTTCTTACTTTACTACAACACGAGTACGTAAATGAACCCTCTTGCTTAATGATTAGTGAATTACATATCACTATATACCACAAGGATGAGTTATTTAATAATTACTAGTTCTTCAGAGAATGGAACAAATATTCTACATCTTTTATAGGAGAGAGAGATTTTATGTAATACTTTCAGGTATAATTTTTTAAAGAATAAAGATATCCGGGTGATTCAATTAATTATTTTTTTTTTATAAAAAAATATTTCATCAACTCAGAAAAAAAATTATAATTACAACTAATAGTTAGATACTTTATTGAGAAAGGGTAGGACTTCTAAAATCGCAAAGAAAATTTCAGTTCTACTAAATACTTTAATAAATTAGCTAGACCGCTGACGGCTCGAGGGAGAAAAAGAGGGGATGAAGGGTAGTCAGGGGAGAGGGGATGAAGGGGAGATAAATGCGGGGGCGGACTATATAAATGAGAAAATATGAAGTGGGGGTGTTGGAGACACTCCACCCTGAGAAGACATTAAAGAATGCCATCAGGGTAGACCTGGAGCATGCATCAAGGTGAGTAGCGGGACAGGTGACAGTCCAGCCTTCCTTATCTCCCAACGCAGACTCTTCTTTGTACACATTTGTATGTGAGAAATTCCAGATTATTTACATAATAAGTCACCAGTCAGCTGGCCTCGCTCCTGTCGCTTGAATAAATACACAGCTCCCATAACCAAATGGATTTATACTCAGCCAAATTTATATTACGTTATTAATTTCAAATCCTCCATAAATCCCATATCTATATGCAAACTAAACAGAGTAAGATTATCTTTAATTTTTTAAAATTATTATTATCTTAATCAAGTTTTCTTAAATAGACTGCAGGAATTAAAATTGCTTTATTTTAGTCTTTTTCAGGCTTATCTGGTCTTCCAGCAGTTGTGTAAAGGATTTCCATCCTCTTTTGGAATGCTAACGGCATTCAAGCACAAACAAATGAACTGACAGAAAGTTCACAGTACTGAAAGACAAAGATATAGACGTATATTGATTTTTTCTTATATATAATATATTAATTTAGAAACATCCATTTAATGTAAGTAAAAAATATATTGTGATCAATGAACATTATGGTCTTAAGTATACCATATGCCTAAACTCATGAAATAGAATATGTTTAGCTATAAAAAGAAAAGCGACTTCCCAAAACAGCAGTTTAATTAGCATTTAGCACATTTGACAATCTTTTATGCAAAAAGGTTGAAGTATTCTAGGGTTGCATTGACTAATTCTATGATGATCTAGTGATGTGTTGCTATTACTGATGTAGATTATATAAATTATTAGTTGGATAAATACGGTCATGGTTGAAGTCTGAATCCTACGAAGGGGGTAATGATCGCTCGGGTCAATATAGCCGAACGAAACAACGCACACACATATCTGTACACGCTCTAGCGTTCGCAGTTTTTAGAACAATTGTATACTTTGTATGCGATCATTGGATAAGTTGATTAGTGATGGGGATTAAGAGGGTGGTCAGAAATTCATTTTACACATTGTAATGTCTTCGTTACTGTTAATGGTTAAAAAAAATGTATTGAACGTAAAATTATTAAAATGTACTTGTCTAACTTACATTTTTTAAAATGTTTTTACAAAAAGCGCTTATTACGGAAAATGTTTAGGAATGCTACTTCGAGAGTTTTGAGGAACATTTGATTTTAACTCCATAAAACTACATAAGATTTAAACTTTCTTGTATAAAGAGATGAATTTCATTCATATTGGCTTAAACAAAATTTAAGTTAAGAGGAATTCAGAAGTAGAACAACATTTACAAGTATAATATTTTAATTGTAATCAGTGTTAAGAAGAGCATAACAATAATATAATATAATTAGTTATTANATGCATACTTGAAAATCTGGTGAAAATTTATTCATTAAAGCTTAAGATATAACTATTAAAAGTGTTCATGCTTTGCAAAAGTTCATTAGCATTTTTGGGAAGGGGTGTTCAGAATAAATGATTCAATGATTATCACTATCTTTGATTTTAATATTAAAATCCTAACCTAAGAAGCTCAGATATGTATAAAAAAAAAAAAAATTAGCTTGAATGAAAAAAAATATTCTTAATGCAAGGACTATGAGTTAAAATTTCTCAATCACCAGGTCAAAATTATTTTAGAAAGTCATAGAAAAATACAGGATCACTCTAGAATATTTAATTTATTTAATATGTTTCCATGTTAATGATTGTAGAAAAATAAAGAAAAAGCACATTCAGCCAGTGCAAAACTTTTGCTAATCTGGCATATGATAAATTAGTTTGAAAGAACAGGATATTTACAGAATCGTAAAGAGAAATAAACTTAATTTAGAACAGTTTTACAGTAGCACAGTGTCATTGTATAATACAATATGAAAGTGACTCTGTAATAAGCAATTGTATAATACAATACATTAATTTGCTCACTGTATCTGCAGAGGGTACTACTAGGGTGCCATACCCATAGTGGCTACTTCCTCTCATTTAGAATCAGAAGTTTCTTGCCCCTTAAATTGATTATTGGAAAAATTTATTTTTATTTAAATAATAAAAAATGGAAAATGTAAGTGAACAGGGGGCCAACTTTAGACTCAACAATATATATCTTTTATTATTCACATCAAATAACAAGAGACGTAATGGCTCAAAAATATCAACAACAACCAAAATAATAATATGTATCCAATATATAACAGTTTCTTAAAAATATCAACACTGTTGATATACTCTTAATAAATATATTATCAAACTGTTAGACATACTCTTAATAAATATATTATAACCACATAAGATGCACTATTTTATTTATCATTCCTGGATCATTCCAGTCATTAGTCCCATTGGTGAAACGTTTTCATAATTAATGCTCATTTATTTTGTTTCCTTATCCAGGTTTGATGCATTATTTTTGCAATCATTTTTGTGGTGTCCTATATCCTGTATTTTAAATACTGCTTAGTTTTAGTTTCACCTATTTACTTGCTGGACAATTTAAGAAATCTTTTTTATGTAACTAGCCTGACTGTTTGCGCTTACCAACCATTTCCTTTAAATTTGAATAAACATTTTTTAAATTTATTATTTTGTTTTGAAAGCAAGAGTAGTATTATCCACATCAAAATCTTAAAATGACCTAATATTCTTAGGAAGTCCTTTATATATATTGGGATATGAAAACTATACGTAGAATTTGGATGGTAGTATATTTATGTTTTGAACTTGATTAAATATAATTTGTGCTCCATCAGTTGTTCTTAATAGAATTAATTAAATTTGCCAAAATTGGTTAAACTGGATAAGGATACTTAAAAAAAATTGACACTAATTATGACTGGACCAAAAACCAATTATCCAGGAATAAGAATTTAACCGTATATAAATACGGTTCTGGTGGAACGAGTGGGTAAAACAATCTACCCCTGAACCAAAGGCCCTTTCTTCAAATTCTAAATAGGTTCAATTTCTAAATTTTTTATCTTTTAAGTGTTAACCCACCTTTCTACCCCTTAGGATCATGTAGGGAGGAGCTATCTACAGTTTGCCACTTCATTCTAAAACATCTATGGCTCGATACAAGCTTTTATTTATAGATAAATCCTGGGTGGGATTTGAACCCGCAGCGTATGATGACCAAAGAAGAGTCTAGGTAATACCTCGCAAAAAAATCAGGTGGTCAGAACAGCGTACTATGTATACAAACTTATACAGAGGCCTCAATAGCCAGTAGTGGGACATATATATGTTTGGGGGTAGCCAACGTGACTCTCCCGCTAAAGGCACTAGGTTCCTATCCCAGTTCCTCCAGTATTTATCTGGTCTCTTTGTAAGAAACATTTCTACTGCCAAGGTTCGTACAAGCCTTGCCCTAGGAATGAAGAAGACGACGTCCACTCTGGAGGGATGATATCTGTCAGTCTTATGGCGACAACTATTCTATCAGAGTAAACCCCTACAATACTAATCACAGGTAGGAGTCACTGAAGATTGGTAGCAGGACTGTACCACACTCCTTGAAAAACTACCCCATCTCTTATCAGAGCGGGTGTAAATGCATGCGAAATGCAGGTACAGGTCTCCGAGGTCTAGTCAAACTCACATAAGTACCTCATGAGGTAGTTAACTATCCCTTAGAATAGTAAGGCCA
Source organism: Oncopeltus fasciatus (assembly GCA_000696205.2). Classification (NCBI taxonomy): domain Eukaryota; kingdom Metazoa; phylum Arthropoda; class Insecta; order Hemiptera; family Lygaeidae; genus Oncopeltus; species Oncopeltus fasciatus. The sequence continues at coordinate 113,279 of KZ808563.1, read as the reverse complement.
ACCGATATATATATTCTGCTTCTATTAACTTGCAGAACTCATTTGTTCTTTTTTAGTGAAGGGTTCGATCAAGATTGATAAAAAAAAGTGCACAACCCCCCCCCCCTCCAAAAAATATCTAATAATAATATCTTCGGTCAAAAAAATTCTCCATTTGAACATTGAAATATTTCATTATTAATTTGGTTGTGGTTTATTATCCCCCGTAAATTTTAATCAATTAATAAGAGGGAATAGAATAAAATCTATTTGTTTCAGCCAGGACTCAAACCTAGATCTCCTGCTTGCCGGGCCGGTATGCTTCCTTTGCACCCCGGGACAGGTGGTGCAATTGAATATATATATAGCAATCAAGGACAGGTGGAATAGATAGTGCAGTACACACAAAAGAAGAAAAAGTAGTATCGCTTCACATTTTACTGACGAAGAGCGAGAGATCCCCGAAAATTTTGCTCCTCGTGATATTTTCTTTTTGTTTGTGTGCACTGCACTCTCTATCCGGTCTGTTCTTGAGTGCTACATATCGCAGCCGCGAGTGTTTCATTTTCTATTTATATCTTATATATATACACATACAAAATTTCAGACGGAGTAAAAAATATATGCTTTTGCCCTTTTCCTTCGTCATGTTATTAACTCACTGATTAAAGTTATTTAATCAAATTTAGTTCAAATTTACTCAAATGGCGGGCACCCTCTCTTCAAAATATTTTGAAATTTTAAACTTACAACCATGGGAGTAGATTTGAAGCAATCCTTAGAAACATAGATATTCAATTTCAATTAATACAATAATAATTGAGAATCAGTCCCGCTTTTAATTATTGGGTGCTAAGGTTGTTAAAGAATACTTTACTTTGATTTTTTTCAGTTAGTCTTTCTTTAAGCCCCTCCACCTTGCTACTATCTGACTGTGCTCTAAAATATATCGTTTTTGCATTTAGCGAAATACGAAATTTGGTTAATCTATTTTAGAAAGTTGGAGCCCAGTCTAATTCCCCAAGTTACATTCCTAAACTTTGTGTAATGTGTGTGTGTGTAATATAATAGTAAATTCAATTTATAAGTTGACCATATTTTAAGCATCTCCTATATAGGATCTGCTAAGAATTTAAGAAAATTTTCAAAATCATGTTAATTTTCTCTTCACTTTTTTATTACGTGTTCGAATCCAAGACAAACCCCCACCCCATCGACAACTAATAATACGNTTATATAGATATGTTGGATAGATCAAATATCTTAATTTTAAATAATCTATTGATGATTTAATAGACATGATTATCAGATAGTGAAATACGAAAAACAAATACTTCATAATTCTTACCTTATTTGTGAGTGGATGTATGAGGTTTGTAGTTTATGTGGGGAAGTAAACTCTAACCATATGTTCCTGAAACGATAATAATTTTATTTAAAAATTGTAACAATTTAAAAAAAAAAAAACAGTTTTCAATGTCCTAGCTCTATTATTCTAATTATAGGTTGTATGGTGCAGAAATTATAAGACTTTTCCTTTATTTTGTATGAGTATATTCAATATATTTGTCACTTTTTCCTAATAAGCGATTTCTAATAACTGTTATTATTTTAAATACATTGAGAAATTAGTCAGTGCCAAACGCAGAGACCTAGAAAGTAACAGAATTATCGGCAAAGTAGAATCTTGACTAACTGACACCTTGCAAAAAGCAAGGGAGTGAATCGCAAATTGCCAGTTTTACTACAAGAATAAAGAGTTTTCAGTAGATTCTTCATGATTTATAATTTATGCATAAACTAATTATATGAAAATCCTGTTCAAAACAAAGTATGCTAATTACACCTAATTTGTAATAAAATGTATATTCAACATTACAGGGCGGATACATAAAAGTATTTGCGTGGTTAAGTTGTTAAAATACGTATCAGGAATTATGGAGAATTTCCAAAATAAAAAAAATTAAAGTAAATAAATAATATTTATATTCCAAGATCTATAAAAAGTATTAATAAAATTTCTAGAGCATAAAATAAAACGAGTTCAAACGTCAGGATCATTTGATCCAGGGGAAACATGTCCCCTCTCGCCTTCATGATGGTCCTAAAAATGGCTAAAAATGTGAGCCGAAACGTCGGCAGATAATAAAAAATACATTTAATATTTTTTTTTTTTTGATGAACTAAACCACAACAAAAATTCTCTACTAATAATCTGTACGGGCAACATTGTCCATGTAGGATTGCCGGGATCTAAGTCCCCTAAGGGAACATCTGTACAAACCATCTGCTCTATCCACCAATCAGTACTGAGTTTGTAAAGAAATGGATGCTGTGAATATATGGACACCACTTTTCTTACAAGAAAGCTTCAATTACAAGCCCATACTTACGCGTACCTTTAACGTGTCAGATGTAATACGAGGCTCTACTAAGCTGCTAGGTTCAGATTCACCCCACTCAATTTAAATAATTTTTAACAGATCCTAAATTAGTTCAATGATTGGTTTGATTCCAGAAAATAATGCCTGTCATTTTCCCTTTCTTGTTTGAATTTAACGAGGGAAGAAAGCGTTCCTTGTTAGGGCTCTGAAATCCTCGAGCGACGCCATTATAAATTCAGAACGAGCAGGAAGAAGGACATCCCCTAAGGACCCACAGACAAGGATCGGCATTATCCTGCCATCCAGGATATCGGTTCTCTCTCCTACCCCTTCAACCATCGTATCCTCTCTCATGTAATTTAAACTTTTCCTCTCCAGGCTAAGGACTGCTCTTCTATTTCACTCGAGGGAAATATATATTTGGCGACCATACTTTTTTGACCATACACCATTGACAAACGAGTGCTTATGTAATTATAGTATTTTGTTTATTTTTACAAAAGTAACAGGATTAATTTTATTTTCACAATGCTAACCACATTTATTTACATCAAATATAAAACAATGACATGAAAAAGTATAAATCATTATTTAATTAAATTCTTTAAAGGCAACAATATTAATAAGAAGTAGAAAATCAAAGCTATGTTTCCAAAACCTCAAATAAATACATAAATAATAGCACATATAATTATATCATAAAATAATTATTTATACAAATCATTACACAGTCTTATATAATTTCATCTCTGAACTCTAACACACATTTCTCACTCTGTCAGCAGTGAACATCTGTACCTGGAGGGAAGTACATCCTACTTCCGGTTGTGTGGGATCTCTGGGAGTACGTGAATTGGCTTTCATCTCTGTACTCTATCCCGTAGACGTAATTACGTAGACAGTAGTAGTAGTTACTACTGACAGAAACACGACTAACTAAACGAAATAATCTAAAAATTGCTGGCTATCGCACTTGTAGGACGCATTATCCTGACGAAAGAGCTCATGGTGGAATTGCACTTCTTATCAAGAAGTCCTACACCTATCATGTCTTACCCTCCACTTCCACAGAGTCCCTTTAATCAACTTCAGTGTCTATTTCCACTCCCTCTTATCCTATCACACTTTTAGCAGTGAATTGACTTCCAAATATGCCTATCACTACACCAGAATTTTTAACCTTCCTAAAATACCTTGTTCCATATTACCTTGTCGATTGAGAATATAATGCGAAACACTTGCATTGTATAATGCGATATCATCCCATAACCGCAGCGCAATTAGTCCTTCCTCTCCCACTTATTCGCCCTCTGGCGTGAACCGCCTTCCTGATTTCCAAGACTTCTTCATTTGCAAAAACCTTACTTCTCTTCATCATTTCGCTTCGAACATAATCGAGCTCTCCTCTGACTACAGCCCAGTTCTCCTAACGTAATCCTTGATTCCTATTCTAAAACAATTACCTCCTTCCATCATTAATGGCCAAGTCGACTGGGCCTTGTTTAGAACTCTCATAGAAGAGTCACTTGACCAATAAATTTCTCTAAGGACCTCAGATGATCAGCATGACGCTGTATATTCCTTTACCACAAATTTAGACACCCCTCAGACCGCAAAGAGTTAATAATCTTTGTGAGGCCTTTAATGCCTATCTGTCTAATCTATCAGCAGAAGACAAATCTCTTTGGATTGCTACTCGAAGAATCCTTAAGACTAATGAAGCTTCCACTCCCTTGCGTCGAGGAGATGGAGTTCCTGGGCCTCTTCTGACAAAGACAAGGCCGAAATGTTTGCCCAGCACCTAAAGCAAACATTTACTCCTCACTCAGATCCCTTAGACCTGTCCAATGTTGCGGAGACTGAAGACTTTCTGGACATGCCATTACCTATGACCTTGCCACTCAAGGCAGTAACACCTTCCGAGGTCAAGTACATAATCTCTCATCTGCCTAAGCGCAAATCACCCGGATATGATTTAATCACCGGCCAAATTCTCCGTAATCTTCCCCAGAAGGAATCTATATTCTTGATCTACATTTATAATTGCATATTCAGAATTATACATTCCCTCCACTCTGGAAAAATTTTGATGTAATACTATTTCCGAAACCTGAAAAAATACCACATAACCCCTCATCCTATCGTCCTATAAGTCTCTTTCTTACTCTTTCAAAGGTTTTCGAAAAAATACTGTTAAAACGAATGATGCCTTCCATTGAACCCTTCAATATCCTCCCAAATCATCAGTTCGGCTTCCGACAAAAGCATTCTACTGTCCCACAAGTTTTTCGGCTCGTAGACTACATTTACTCCTCCCTTGAGCGCAAAGAGTACTGCCCAGGAGCTTTTATGGATGTTTCCCAAGCATTTGACAGAGTTTAGCACAGTGGACTTCTGTTTAAACTGAAATCCATACTTCCTAGTAAAACTTTATTTTATCCTTAAGTCTTACTTATCCAACCGTTTCTTTAGGGTTCAGCAAGGATTAGGTTAATCCAATTTCTACCAAGCGGAAGCGGGAGTTCCTCAAGGTAGTGCGCATGGACCTATCCTATTTATCCTGTACACTGCTGACATCCTTATCTATCCAAGTACCCTCTTAGCTCTATTTGCGGACGACAAAGCTATCCTATCCTTCCATCCCGATCCTAAAACTACTTCTAAAAACCTATAAGATCACTTCGAAAAAATCAAAGAATAGCGCGGCAAATGGAGAATAAAAGTCAATGTAGAAAATTGGGTTCAAGTTAATTCCCGACTGCGGAAAAAGGACTTTCCTGAAATTGTGAAATTTAACAATATTCCTTTACAACATTCAAATTCCATTCGTTACCTTGGGTTCCATCTTGACTCACGACTTACATGGGGAGAACATAATGAAATTAAAAAACAAGAACTCAATCGGAGATATGGACTTCTATACTAACTCATGAATAAGAACTCCAATCTCATGATAGAAAACAAACTGACGCTCTACAAAACCTTATTACGACCAATATGGACTTACGGAGTAGAAATCTGGAGTGCCACCAAGCCTTCTAACATCCAAAGAATCTAGTCCTTTCAATCCAAAACCTATTACATATCCAATTTATCCCTACACCACGATCTTAACATCCCTTTTAATCAAGACTTCATTTCTTCCCGCTTCACCCTTTTCCACAGTAAACTGCCATTCCAACCTAATCCACTAGCACAGACCATTTCTTCCAACTCCATTCCCTACATTCCTCCCCGTGGACTCAAACGAAGATGGCCCCGTAACCTCCTGGGGACATAGTCTGTAAATAATTTGAGAGGGGTGTAATTGGTTACCTTCTCTCCTCCTTTGACTGACAATGAATGTCATTTTTACTTCTTTGTGATCAAATTAAAACTTGTTTATATCTAACAGAATTTAATAATTAAATAAAAGTTCAATAATAAAAGTTTCTTGCAATCTGCAAGTACAATGGGTAAGAAGTGGTCAGGTCCTCAAAGTTGACGAGAAATTGTCCTTAGCTTGTGTGTATTTCTCTCCTGGCGCCTTCCTCGAGTGTTACTACTCATGCATTGCTAGATCTTCAATATTCAAGGAGATATAATTACATTCTAAAGTAGTATTAAGTGGTGTTCTATTCTTAGAGGTTCAGGAATTTTACAATTTAAAATGCTTGCTCTCACAGGCAAATCAGATGACATCTGCATTGTGATTGTAAGGAGCTTACGGAGCTTACATCAAGCAGTGATAAGCAGGCCAAATCCTTAATTTCAACGGATATTACCTCTTTGAAAGATCTCAGAAGTCTTGCGGAAAGAGTTAAAGAAGAATGAATAGGTTTAGGCGCACCAAAGGGATTTTGACTAGAACCTCCTTGATGGCCTTAGAAGCGTCCTTAGGTCCCCACATAATTGTACGCTGTATCCTAGAACTTCTGGAGGGGTAAAAAGTCATTCATAATTGCTAAGAGAATAACAGAATGGACTTGAATATTAAGATGTACAAGAAGTACATTAGTCATTGCCTTAAGTGTGGGCACATAACACGCAATTCTACCGTTGGAAATTTATTAAAATAAAAATGTTAATATATCATAACACAAACATAAGTAATTCTAATACATATATATGTTCTACTGCCATCGACAATTTACGATTAAAATTTTTCTATTTAATAAAAACGTTAGCTGTGTTTAACTAAATTCTATGCATGTTTTCTTTCGAGAGAGTATTTGATAAGCAGGAATAACCTTTTGGCATTTCAGCCAGGACTAACAGTTACAGAAATTCCACCTTATTCATGACCATTTGACTAGAGAATGTCAACAGGTCACGAATCTCAATTACCGAAAGTGTAGTCTTTACTGCTCTCAATTAATCGACGCACACATCTCCCCCACCACATGAATATTCATTGAATCTGAAGCGTACTGATTGATCAATGTTATTTTTTTTCCTGTTATGCCAAAGTTAATGTTGACACTGATTTTATTTATATTTTATACTGAATTTATTTTCAATCTATAGGATTATAATGAAAGTTAATAAAAATAAAAATGTATGTACAGATTAAAAATAAATTAATCAACTGTTACAGAGTGAAAGTATATAGTAAATTATTAATTTTACAACAAATTTTATTAATTTTTAATCCCAAAAAAGTGGGTACTGATCTGCTTATGCTTTCGGTAAGATTGGTGCTATACTATTGCCTATACTACTTAAACATACATGAGTTCTTGACTGCTTAAGTATACATGATATATGTGTACTGATCATTTGCTCCCAGTTGAGTGAGGTATCAGTTTAGAAGTATCAATTACGTACTGAACAAGACTTTTCTTTTGAAGATAATTTTAGGCCGATTGAAGAAAAAAACACTTGAAAAGTAAAAGGTACATTAAATATGGGAACAAACATCTAAAAAGTGCGTTGTAAATAAAATAGTATTATACCACTAGTGAAAGATTCATTTCATTCGTTAGTAATTAAATTTACACAAGAAATTGTTATTTACTACATTTGATAAAAAAGGAGTTTTAAAAGTGAAACGCTAGTAATGAATAGATCCTTATTTAGCTACCAGATACTACCACGATCATCAGATTCGCCTTGTCGACAGCACTGATCCTCTCACTCCCTTCCTCCCCTAGAAGCCTAGAAGCCTAGAGTCATAGGTCATAGGTAAAGTCTCTTATGCTACAAACACAGCGACTGTAATCATCCTCCTTTAACAGTCTGCACCCTCTTCCCTCTCACTCCCTTCCTCCCCTAGAAGCCTAGAGTCATAGGTCATAGTAAAGTCTCTTATGCTACAAACACAGCGACTGTAATCTTTCGACAGCTTTGATCCTCCTTTAACAGTCTACACCCTCTTCCCTCTCACTCCCTTCCTCCCCTAGAAGCCTAGAGTCATAGGTCATAGGTAAAGTCTCTTATGCTACAAACACAGCGACTGTATTCCTACGACAGCATTGATCCTCCTTTAACAGTACGCACCCTCTTCCCTCTCACCAACTTCCCCCTCTAGAAGCCTAGAGTCATAGGTCATAGGTAAAGTCTCTTATGCTACAAACACAGCGACTGTAATCCTTCGACAGCATTGATCCTCCTTTAACAGTCTGCACCCTCATCCCTCTCACTCCCTTCCTCCCCTAGAAGCCTAGAGTCATAGGTCATAGGTAAAGTCTCTTATGCTACAAACACAGCGACTGTAATCCTCCGACAGCATTGATCCTCCTTTAACAGTCTGCACCCTCTTCCCTCTCACTCCCTTCCTCCCCTAGAAGCCTAGAGTCATAGGTCATAGGTAAAGTCTCTTATGCTACAAACACACAGAAACAGTAAATCCCACTAGAGCATTGATCCTCCTTTAACAGCAGTGCTCCCTCTTGAACCCCTTGCCTCACACTTTTTCTCTCTCACTCTCTCTCGCTCTCCCTCCCCTACAAGCCTGCAGTCTGGGGTTGGTAAAGTGCGTTATGCTCCAAACATACCTGTAAATGTTAATCTCTCTGTAGAATTATTCATGAGCTACAAACTTTTCTTTTCCAGCTTTTTATAGCTGTTGAAAATTCATTTATAATTTCATGTTCGTTGAATTATTTTTTCTTCCCTAAAAACTAAATCGCATAACCAATTTTTACTTTTTTCGAGCTACTTAAAATTGATAAAAGATATTTTCAGTATTTCAATAAAAGAAAAGCTCTTTTAGGAAGTAAATTATTTTTTTAAATATTTGGATCTTTATAATATTTCAAATTTCTATAATCTATTAGCCTTAATAATTTTTTCTAATAAAAAAGTAATTAAAATATTTTAAAAAGATGGAGTGTTTAAAAATAATAATAATCGTATCAAGTCTCTTATGCTACAAACAC
>KZ808563.1:85876-96345 GCA_000696205.2 Oncopeltus fasciatus | reverse complement strand
ATATATATATATATAAACATTATATGATTTGAAAGAATATAAGAATATGAAAATAGAAAGCTTATCAGTATTTATTTATTCATATAAATTTACCAGGCAGTTACTATCAATTTTAAGATCTGGATTTTTCTCGCTCTGTATTTCTGCACAATCCATTTTCTCATTAGACCATAATGGTTCTCTCGACCCTTTTGGATTGGATTTGACCGAGTGATGTACTGGAGTTGAGATCTCGCATGCAGAAGAGGCCTCTCGCGCCCCCCGAAGTTAGTCGGTTGCTTGTAGCCTAAACAAGACGTCCCACCTGCCTCAACGTACGCCAGCAAGCTAAACCGAGAGCTTGACAGAATAATTGATTTCAGTTAGAGGTTTCGTGGAAGTTAAGAGGTATTTGATATGCGGGTCGCTGAGCTCTGAGTCTACCAAAGGAATCCTCACATCTTCATAGAGTAGCGATGGCACGACACAGATGAATGATGCAGAAGGATTTACTGGGCAAAGGCTAGCTGGGAATTTGTCTAGAGGGATATAACTCACTTTTTATGATAAAAAAATAGACGATTCATAGACAAAAAATGAAGATTTGAGAAGGATAAATTAATCAAAAGAAGAGCAAAACAACTAAAAAGTAATTTTCAGTTCTTTCTAAATTTAATGACACTATTTAATTTTTTAATAATCCATTTTTGAGGAAAAATCTATTTTAATCGTTCTAAAGAACTAAAATCGTATATCTGCTCCAGAACTCATGTTGCACGATTCATAACAAATAGATTATAAAAATTTAATTCGAATATAGCCTGCCCAGATGGCGTCATAGTTGTGGTCTATATGTGCCTATATACTATATGCAATAACAGTAAAAAAGAAAAAAAATATGATTAAATTTTCTTTCTATTTGAAGTTTGTTCCGCTTGAAGAAAATCGTCGATAGAAAAAAATTATGTTATTTTTATTGTTTTTTTTTTTTTTTCCTCTTTCTATACCTCATACAGATATGTTGAAAGTCTTCAAAAGCCGCTTAATGATACAAAAGTGAATATTTTTATTTCCTTAGAGGAAGTTTGTTTAAAAAAAAACAACCAATTTAAGCACTTAAGACTAAAAAAATTGTTCTACACTGCTATAATATGTACGATTCAAGAACTATATACTTATAAATGGAGGGTTTAATGTCCCATCCCACCTAATCCTAGTCCTAAATTAAAATCAATTATAAGTCTGATCAATATAGATCTGTCTGAAAGCAGCTCATTTTGTCGTACCTTCTGTCACAGGAATTGTGATGGTGATAGCTGGTTTTGAGGCCTGATTCAATCTCTTTAGATTCCTATCTGTGAGTGTCGAGCTAGAACAACCCGCCCAAGCTGGAATTACCAGTCTGTCTGTTCCATGCCAAATAACTGTTATCCAATATTTAGTCTGTTCTAAGCAGTTTTCAAAAATCATCTTTCTGTCTCTCAGGAAACCGTATCAAAAGAACAGCCAATTTTGACTTGTATGCAGTATTCGTTATAAGTTTCAGTCATATTTAGTACAATCTCACTCATTTCCATAATCTAACTATTCTCATAAATGTAGCTTCGTCAGACTGTATTTAAATCTCATATGGAAATTATTCGATTCTATAATTAATTTTCTACCTATGCTGAGTGTAGGAGGGATTGAGTACGACTCTCATTATTTTATTGTAAAAATTTCTAGTGAAAAGTTTATCTGTTTTAGAATACGAAGACATAATTGATAATATTGGTTAGCCTGAGAAAAACGTCTTAGCCAATAAGAAAACTCTAGATTTTCCCGAACGCCTCATTCTAATTGGCTGTAAAAGTAAAATAACTTATATTGGAAATTTAAATAAAATAAAGTAAACGTGCAGGCGTTTCAGTTGCGAATGTAGGGCACAAAAGCAAATAAAAATTGAGACGGAAAATACAAAATATCGATAATGTCCAAAAGCAAAATAAATCTTTCTCAGTGAACATCATTAAGTTTTATTGTGCTACTCTCTTAATATTTCTCGCAAGTTTCTTGTTTGTTCAAAATTCCTATTTCCTCTTCATAATCCTACATTATTTTCCTCCTCTTCGGATTGCATCCTTAATTTAGGAAAGCCCCCTTCTTCCCTTATTTAGCAACTTGAACTTCTCAATATTAACCTGATTTGAGAAAAGTTTAAATTAATGGCGCCGAGCGTTACTTTTAGTACTTTCAGACATTCAGCAGTAAATTATATTTACTTTTTCTTTCAATCAGGTGAATTAAGCAGAAATTAGCTCTATAATTACTCCCAAGTTTTATAAGAATAATAAAATAAAAATGCCCTCATGAATGGCTAATAAATAAATTGTGAATAATGTTTATAAAAATACATTAATTTCCCCATTGTACAGAAATTTTATATATGGAATCTAATAGATAGGACTTAATACAAAATATTTTTTTTTTTTTTGTTTTTTTTATGCCTGAAAAATATACAATCAAAGTTTAAATTAGATGCTCCCAATATGATATAATGTTACTATAGTGACACAGTATATAGTGGGTATCAATTTAAGCACAGAGATGCGATATTGTATTGATGAAAGCGTGGAAGATACGTCATACATGAATTTATGACAAAACAATTGGGGATTGGTCAGTAAGGTAAAAAAGCTGATTATACCAATTATTTTTGTCGCAGAGTAATATATTAACAGTCCATCGTTTGTTTATGCCACCCGCAAATAATCAGCCGGTCTGCTGTATCAAGCACTATGGTTTGAGCGCCATTAGAGAAACTGGGTGCCTTCTTTTAGGATGTTGGTTACAGTCTTCTTGGAGAGATGTCGGAGGCGTCGTGTAACATTGGGTTGTATCAATTGTTAAATTTTTTTTTTTAGTTTGTCGTAGTCTCTATTGCAGAATATTTTTATGCGGTGCTATACGACAGGGATTCTAAGGCCGGTTGGTATTGTAGAATAAACAAATTTCTATGAATGAAAGAATATGATCTGCCAAAGAAGGAATAAGTGAGCACAAATAAAATGTGATCCATGAAAATAAAGAATAAAATATAATATAAATGCTATTTCATGTTATCAAATTTTCAAAGATTGTAATTAAAAAATTATTATAGGATTATAATTTTTGGGTTTCTCATTTTGTTTTCTTCAAACTTGTGTATTTCAGAACTAACTTATTTTCTCCTTAATGTGACTTTTCAAAAAAAAAAAAAAAAAAAAAAGTACATAAGCGTTCTGCACCAATTATCTTCCTGAGGATATCTGTTTGGGTTCCTCAATTCTAGAGTTGTGGGTTCGATTCGGCCAAGTTTCCGTGGAGAAATACAAGTTTTTCCGCAGCTAAGGGTTCTTAGAATAGAGTGCTTTCAGTAAGTAGAGTGCTTTCTATAGCCCACAATGAGTGCTTGAACGGAAGTCTATTAGTAACTCTCTTGTACCGTTTTAATTATTAATAAAATCGTCCAAATTTTTGAGGAAAGGTGCACAGACACAAAAGTAAATCTGTTTAAAAATAAAACCCCTGTCTATTTTTTTGCAGTCATAATTACTTTCTTTTAAATTACACCAGTACTAGCTATTATACAATTTAGTATTCCCCTTCTTCCCATGCCGACTTGAGAACTCAACTGTCAACTGTCTGTTAAAAAACTTGCATATATATAATGTACGATTCAAGAACTATATACTTATAAATGGAGGGTTTNTGATATATATATATATATATGGATCCAAGTTGGTAAGCGTAGTAGAATCAGAACATTGTAGCTGATAAGGCCCCGGCGACAAGGATCACTAAACTTCCACTAACAAACTTGATATACCTGGCAATTAATTAGTGTTGCAAGCCAAGTTTCCAAGACGTGACTGTATACAAAGTAATTTCATAACTCGGTAAAGAGTTGTGAGGAAATTCGCTAGTTGGATGTTGACAGGTGGAGAATAACATTGTCTCGTGAGAAGTTCAATAAGACTAGAACAGAATTTAATTTTCGAAGACCTAACTTAATGCTTAACTTAGAATTCTAAGTAAATATGTGACATCAGCATGCTATAAATCCTTTTTCGTTACATTAATGGAGAATAATATTTACAAAAATTGTATTCCTAATATTTTTGTTTGACGGCAATTTTAGGATGGTCCCTTCTCCTCATAGCAAAGCATGTTCAAAGTTTTTTAATGTATTTTAATGACATTTTCCAAGTCCAAATGATTGAACAACTTACAGCTACGTAAATACGGCTTCAGATTTGCAACTGAAGACGAGATAGTGTGCCTATATCAACATTCTCTGCACTACATTCATTTGCTTTGAAGCAGGTATACACAATTTTTGGATGTGCATGTTGATGAGGATTGGATCTTTTATGTTAAGTGGGTATTGACCCTGGAGAACGTGTTGCCAGTTTTTATAATTGGACAGGATAAGCATCTGCTTTTTTTTTACAAGGCCCAGAACCTTGTTTTTTTTTTTAAATTAGTGAGAGTTTTGCAAGACAGTTTTTTTGTGTTTAGTATATACTGGAGGGTGGAAGTCTTCCTGTACGTAACAATCGCCATGTTAAGGTTTACAAGATTTTGCTAAATATACGAGACAGGAAGAATACCTGGAGGTGGAAGTAGCTGTACCATTAAGCTATGTCATCTGCGGTTCGTGTTTTAAGTCATCTATTGATATCTGAAGTTCCATTGCTGTGCAGAGTTCGTTATAGCCATTTTGTTAAGGGATTTTTTGTTCTGATGTTTCCGAAAAAATGTATTTCTTTAAATGGGTTTCTATTTTGATGATATGTCTTTGTATGTGATATATTTCAAAATATTTAACAAAGTGTTCAGATATTATTTTTGGGTCTGTAATTCCGTTTTTTATAACTCTTTTTTAAACTTTCCTGATAAACTAAGAATTATCTTCCAATTTTGCTAATTGTGTACTTCTCTTTTTCCGGTTTAAGAGCTTTCGGCTGAGGATATTCATTTTTTTTTCTTTAAATTAGATTTTTAAGTTTTCAGTGGATGAGCTATTTTGGAATGCTTTTAGTGACTTCTTTTTTGTCTTTACTTTTTCACGGCATTCCATGGGTCGTGATTTAGCATGGGAAATTTTTTAGTTTAGGGTATAGTTTCTATAGCACTACCTCTTATTGAAGAGGTGAGGTTTTCTACTTATTCGTCCATGTTGGATGGAAGGTTTTACATAGTATTTTCAATTAACTTTCTTTCTGATCCATCTGGTGAGCTTTTGTAATTTCATTCCGTTTAGTGAGTTTTAAGCGTATTCTGTCATAGATAATATTTACAAAATCTTTCAAGCACACCTGTCCTCGCCCCCCATAATTCCTCCTCATTCTACCTCTGTCTACATTCATCCATTCCAAAACCTACAACTTTGTCTCTGCACGATCGCTACACCCTTTTCTCCCTTCATCCCCTTCCTAGTGACTCTTTCTTTTTCACTCCACTTAAATCTCCTGATCTCTTCAGTCGACTGTACTTCAGTCTCTCTTTCTCTTTCACAAATGAAGTCTTCATGCAAATGTGAGCAAATTACGCTCGGGACAATCAGAGAGGCCTCTTGAAAACTAATTAGGAAGTTGGATTATTAATTTTCACCAAAGGGTTTTGAGATTTTTCTTCTCGTGGACTCATTTTTTTCAAACGAAAACACTGAAGCTATTCAACGAGAGCAGCTTGCTCTACTCTGAGTTAATTAATCTCATACATTGTGTGAATTGAGAGGGAAATTAATTATTATTGATTCATGCCGCCGTCATGATACAACGCAGATTGTAACTCACTTCTCATCTACTCCGTTGCAAGGAATGGACTGATAGCTCGCTTCAAGTGACCGAGAAGGACTTGGATGGATACTCACCTGCAGTACATTTCCGTGACTATTTCGCTGTCACTGACTTTCACTGCTCAAGTAGACAGTCAACAGGTCCCATTTGGAACGGACCTTCCTTTAGCTTCTGGTTTTTTTTAAATTTTTGTTTTTATGATTCCTTCAGTTAATCCATAAGACTTGAATTTTGTATATATATTTTGTTTTATAAATCTAACTATCATAAATTTGAGTACAGCGATAGTTTAGGACAAATTCTTGTATGAGAAAATTCACTAGAATTTATTTTTTAATGTCAATGATTTGGAAGGTCTGTCATGATATAGTGCCTTAAAGATTGTTTGTATTGCTAACCAAATAGTAACGATTAAAGAACAAACTATTTTGAATTTTCTCATTCAAGGCTTTGTTTTATAAATTAAACTTTTGATGTAAGTAAACACCACACGGTTATCAATCTTCTTCCCGTTTATCGTAATTTATTTTTTTTATTTTTTTTTTAATTTCGTGGTTAATGAATGTACACGAGATGAGAATTGGCTCATTCCTTCATTGATAAGAGATCATTTTTGCACAGCCGGGATTTTTTGTTTTTTAATTTAACATGCCATATTATTATATAATAAATATTACAATTTACTATTAATTATTTGTGTAATTTGTAATTTTGTTTTGCCACCGTTAGAAAAACAGATCCTCTCCTTTGCCAATTTTCTAATGGTGGCCGAGCCAGAGCGAGTAAAGGACAGTGTTCCGTTGCCCGGGGCAGTGCGGGTGTTCTGTGACGTCACAAGCCACACTGACGACCCTCATTTCCTCAGCAAAGTTAGGTATCAGACGAACACAAGGGGGGATAAAACATGTTGTAAATTAGCTTTCCCTCAATATGGAGTATTGTTGGACTTTTTCTACCTTAAGATAGAGTGAAGGGTACTGTTTTTCCCTAAGGGTTTTGTTTGACACATTTTCAGATCCATTCTGATATTTTCTCGAGAAATAAATCCTTCACCATTTTAAAATGTCAGTAGTCCCTCCATTAGAATAAAAAGTGATGCAATATATTCTATTCACTTCTTAAGCACTGTCAGCAGGTATCTTTTCAATTCGCGTCCCTAATGGTTTAAGAGAATTACCTGTATATTCTGCATTACCCTTCAACAAGTGGTTTTCGAAAAAGTCTGTAAAAATAAGAAGGAAAGACTTATGACATGTATGTTCCAATATATTTTTCTTGTTGTATAAGACTGTGTACAAATATGAATGAAGTCAGGTCTACAGCATCAAAGACACAGGTCTCATCTGACTTTGTGGAAGATAAATTCCAAATGATAGGTGGGCGGGGGTGGGGGTGGGGGATTCGCTCGAAATAACGACGATTCATTTTCCATGAAGCTGTTTTCTTTTTCCTCCAGATCCATATTCATGATGGGGAATGCTAATTACTGCCGCCATATGCATTTATATATCTAGACGCAGTTCGCCAACAAGCCACGCCGTCCCAAAATCGATGCTTCATTCCATGAAAACTGTCAGACTTTGGAAATAAAACAGAAAAAAAACCATTCTTGTCCCCCATCATTTTGCAGAGCTTGCTCAGAGCAATCCCAGCGGTCAGACGTTTGGATATTCCAAAAGTGATTCGCGTAAAATATTGCAGCCCAAACGTATTAGATCCACTTTTTAGATATTTTTCCGCATTCTAAACCTATAATTCATGTTTAAAATCAAGATAAAACTCCCCTCATCCCTCCTAAGAAAATATAAAGAAATCGACAGCTTAAGGTCAGCCTCATCAACAATATCTCTACATTTCTTCATCCTTTCTAGCTTTAATTATCCATTTACACCTACATGTTCCTACCTCCTGGAAAAGCTTGGAGTTATGTACTAGATTACTGGTCATTTCTAAGGCAAACACAAGGGTATACTGTAACTTTTACAGAAAGTGGGACTTTATCTTTTTTATGTTGAAATGTCTTCTAGCCATCGAAGTGTAACTTTACTAAAACATATATTTGAACTCGTATGTATCAAACTGTTTACTGTAACACCGCAACATCGTCTTGGTATGTGTCACAAAAATCTTATTTGCCTACGCTCTCAACATGCTAGTATCAATCGTTCCATGATAAACCTATCGATCGGTGTTAATTAGTTTTATGAGACCATAAACTACAAATATGTGAAATATTTACCGTTTCTTCTTCCGGGTTGGACCGTGTCAAATTGGTGTTATTTGCCGAGCTTTCGCACATCATGTGATGGCTTCTCCAGGGCTGAAAAGAGAATGAGAGTTGTAAAAGAGAGATTTTTAAATATACCATATTTATAATAATATAAATAAATATACCACCTGGATTTTAAAAATCTCTCTTTTACAACTCTCATTCTCTTTTCAGCCCTGAAGAATCACATGATGTGCGAAAGCTCGACAAATAACACCAATTTGACACTGTCCAACCCGGAAGAAGAAACGGTAAATACTTCTGACTACCGTCGAAGCCTACGTGAACAAATATGTGAAATATTTAGTAAATATTTCAAGAGTTTGATTCTTTTTTTATATCAAATATGGTATTCTAATGTCCTTCTGAATGCACCAGGTAGAGTTTATCTTCAACAAAGAAGTCTTTCACGCAGGAGCTACGTAAACTTAGCGAATTCCTCTGCATCGTAAGCATTGACAGACATAATTAGTTT
Organism: Oncopeltus fasciatus; assembly: GCA_000696205.2. Classification (NCBI taxonomy): domain Eukaryota; kingdom Metazoa; phylum Arthropoda; class Insecta; order Hemiptera; family Lygaeidae; genus Oncopeltus; species Oncopeltus fasciatus. The sequence goes on along the minus strand of KZ808563.1, from coordinate 87,800 downwards.
AATTTTCAGGCATTACACATTTTAAAAAATTCTCTGATTATATATTTATGATAGTACAAAAGTAGTTTAAATTTTTTTAAACATGAATCTATGTAAATAAATATATTATATAAAATTGTAGATTAATTTATTCCAGTCCATGACTCAATTTATTAAAATAATCTTAATTTTATGATATCAGAATATCATAGACTGAATAATAATTTACTCTCAATTCTCAATATTTTTGTTATTGTAGGCGCGATTTGTAGACGATCTAGCAGATAATATTTTTTCATATTTTTGCATGAATTATAATTTTGTCATTATCTATTTTATAAGTAGCACTCTTTTGAAATTCATGAATGTGGAATGCAAATTGCCTGAGATACACTTACCGAGAAACAATATCTGTACAAGTGTGTTGTGCAATTTCCATCATTTTGGCAGGAGTAATAAACAAAAGATAATCATATGGAATTAATTTCGCTAGTTATTCATTATTCATTATTCTTCGGAACCGGCTAACCAATAAAAACAAGCACATGAAGCCATAACCGTCGAAAATCTATCTCTTTTTCTCTTCATGCTTAGGGGACCGCCCTCCCACCCCAGCAGAAAAACTGCTATAACACCCAGAGATATTTATAAGAGATATAGGGAAGATAGTGGGCCCTCGCCCCCCGCGATAGAAACCTACCCCATACATAATTCAGTGGGCTCCACACACAGAGTGTGCGCTGCGGGAGGGAAGCTGGTGGCAGGATCAGTCACAACTGCCGATAAAAAGAGGATCGTCCTGTTGCCAGTGGCGGACTCTGCCGGCATTACAGCAAACTAAGGAGCTAATCTGCAAGTTGTTTGGCTTCAACACCACTTCTACAATTTACTTTTACCAATTTCTCAATTACATAGGGAGTGTATGAGTCAGTTTTTTAGTGATTCCGCTAGGGCACGAGGAAATGAAGTTTCTTATGTTCAAATTACGAGTTTTTGTCCCGTAGAGATTATTAGTAGATTAGTGCTACATTCACATTTTTAAATTATATTTTTTGGATTAACCTTGACCGAACCTTAACAAAAAACACGCACTTCCTTATCTCCCTGTGCGCCCTTTCAACTCCCTCTCCATGTTATTCCACTTACGAAAAAGTGAATCCTTGTTTCCTCACTTGAGCTAAGGCATATGTACTGAACAGATCTCGCCCCAAATTACCACGCACAAGATGTTTTTGAGGCAGTGTACGCTCTGCGGTGCCTCTTCTCCGTATAGTCGTAGCACTGCGAAACGGGATGTAATAAAGGCGACAATGATTTGATACAAGATTCGCGAACGAAAAATTAAATATTCAAGCATCTAATAACTTTTAACCTATGTAGTTTGATTTCACAATTATCAAAAATTTCTAATTGTTTTTATTATTATTTTATTATGAAAAGTGTGAGTTTTCATCTCTAAGCAGGATCTAACAGATATATCTATGAAAAAAGTAAAATAAAACTATTAATATTACAACATTTCAAATTTTGGCAGATATGTGTGCAGACAGCTGGATGAGAAAGTAGGCCGTGGAAAATACATATGTATGAGCCGAAAGACAGACACAAAAATCCATCCTTATCTTACAGAGAGATAGTACGTTTCCTGAAATCAGTAGACTCCCAGTTCCATCTATCTCTTGCTAAAAGAAGAGAGGACTCTACGTGTAGTTATTAGGAAATGTGAACTTTGAGACAGGACGTCCTCTCTCGTCTTCATGATAGGCAGGTGTGGTCAATTACTGTTTTAATTTATTTAATTTTTTTTTTTTAAGAGGATGTTATCTGCATACTTTTGATGTCACATTACATTATGTGAAATCTATATTATAATATATTCAATTATTATTGTATTAGGAGCCCTGAAGATGGCTTACAATGTAAGCCGAAACGTTGGCAGATAATC
>KZ808563.1:52050-79080 GCA_000696205.2 Oncopeltus fasciatus | reverse complement strand
TGTGTGTGTGTGTGTGTGTGTGTGTGTGTGTGTGTGTGTGTGTGTGCGTGTGTGTGTGTGTGTGTGTAAAATGCATATAACATATTTATAGTATGCTCAACCAAACAAGTGCAAATAGGAACAAGATCTATAGAATATAATATTTAACATAATAATATGCCTCTTATACTGTAAATCCAATTTTTGAAATGGAATTAGTCATAATAAAAATATTGAATTATATGTGTGAAATTTTAAAAATGTAAAACTACATATTATACATATAAAGCTAATAAAAATAGCTTTGACAACTTGTGCGAGATGAGCGCCTATCCCATGCCACGTTACATGTCAGTTAAAAATACGTCGAAAGCACGAGGGGCAGAGGGCTACGACATTTTAATTACGATATAAATCATTTAGAGCTGTTTAGTATGTTGGTTGTGGGGGGGGGAGCAACATATCGTTAGCACGCCCACGTCTACCCCATCTTTTATTCATGGCTCGTCATCGGCCGGTCGGGAACGATACATTCAAGTTAGTGTCGATTCTACCTACCGGCCTGCCATATCGATATATCGCCCGGAATCGATGGCGAGTATCACCTGCTCACCTCTGTGCAAGCTTTACTTGGCTTATATTTTTTCTAGAATGGATTGGTTTAAGACAACTACGTTCCATCTTATAAATCATCTTCCTCTGAAAACAAAGCTAGAAAGGGAAGAGAAAAACATCTCTGGTACATATTGTAGGTATCATCTAAAAATGGTCACCAGGGCATTCCGGTATCTTGCGGATCGTCATGCAAAGAATACAGCGAATCCTCCCTTAGAGTCTCGTACCACTTGTCTGTGTATCTCTAGTTTCAGTCGAAAATGATACATACCATTTGGCTAGAAAAGAAAATCTATAACCATTGCTGAGCAAAAGAGACAACTGCAGTCATTAGTATGACGAATACAAAGTCTTGCACTAGGCAGAGCTACAAATGCTTGTCATTCATTAGCCTCCCGTTTTGGTAAAGGGCCACTCACTACCTGACATTCATATCATAATGATAATTGTGGTAAAGTAATTCCACATTTCCTTATTAATTTGAATCATACATAGAGCCAGAAAGTACCAATACCAAAACCTTCCTCTCTCCGCCGATGAATTCCGCCATTATTATGATTGGAACGACTGGATATAGAGGATTCCGTCTTCTATGATGTAAGATATGAGCAGTTGATGACCAGTTGGCACTCGGAGGCCAAAGACTGCTCTGAGAAATCTCGATAAAACCTCTGATTGAGACAATAAGGGCTCTGTCATTATTGTTGACACTAACTGTTTGATATGTTGTTTCTTTAGTCCCTTATTTGGTCCTTAGTCAAGGTTTTGTACAATGTCTAGCTTAAACGAATATTATAGTGTTGGGTTTTGGCTAAAAATATTTTTAATAAAATAAAATAAATGGCGTAAATGAGATTAAACGTTAAAACGAACTTTATTGTCCACGCAGTAGAAAGAGAACATACTGGCTCGAATCTATATTACCCAGTCTATTGATCATTGAATTCAGAAATAATGAAGGAATACTGTATCTGCAGTTCGCGTACAATACACCATTTAACTGTATTTCCTACATCTTCTTACAGTTACAAAGGACGTTCTGGAGCAGTCCCAGTCAAGATATTGGAAAGAAAAGTTGACAACTGACCAACTTCTTGTTGCCTTAAGATTGTGGGAAATGTGGTATCCTGAAATATCACAGTTGGCTTTATGACATTTCTGCCCACTCTTTTGTTTAGTCTTAGAAAAAGCGGTCAGAGATACCTAGGAGTTCTAAAACGCGGGAAATAGTCGAAATATCAAGAAGAGCAGTTGAGGTAATTTACAAAGTCTTGAAGTCAAAGGAAAGAGATGGAAATTGTCATGAATGAAAGTACGTTGCTACGGACCAAAATTAAAAAAAGAATTCGCCAAAAGAAAGTGAGTGTAAAGCGTGATGTTACCGTATGGTCTGAAGCATGTGTTTCGAAGCAATGGCGTGATTTTGAGTTAATGGATTGATTTTAAATTTAGTTAGATTATGAATTCAAATAGGAAACAGTGGCATCCATTTTGAATAGTGTGTGAACATACATGTATTACTCTCCTTCTAAGGACTTTGTATTCTCAAAGACTTAAAGTTCTGTCTAAGTCAGTCAGGATGGGAATATAGTTTCTTGTTTTCGATGGAGTTTCACTGATTTAAAAGAGAATTTTGATACCTCTTCGCTATTGTAAACATCAATGGATATCTAATAATTTGTTCTTCACGCTCTTAATTATCAACTCTTTTAAACGTGTCATCAACAAACCCCTTTCAAACAGTTTTATTTCACTATTTCATCCATTTCTATTTGAAATGTTCTAACATCATTAAAATTTCTTGAAGGATAGATCAAGCTTCGAGAAGCTTATATATTTGTTGATAGTTTTAGAAAAACGAGAACAATAACTACTCCTAAGAGAACCATTGACTTAAATTCATGGATAGAGAGGGGCTATCTATAGGTTACTAACCCATTCTAAACATCCATGGCACAGAACAAGCTTTTATTTATAAATGAAAGCTTGCTCTACGCGGGATTTGAACCCGCAGAGTCAAGATTACGAGTTCCGAACAGATCTCTAAGCTACCCTGGCGTCCTAGTATGTTTACCATATATGTATCACCGAAGCGAGTACGAACTGGTTTTACTTTCCAACACATTACTGGCTTATTTGATTGGTTGTTATTTCCGAAAAAATAAGTTTACATACTCATAAGGAAAATTACTGTTCATGACCAAGAACGACACAAGTACTTTCGAGAGAATATTTCGATATCGAACTCTATCGGAGCATCAACTAATATGCTTAAATTAACTCAGGATATTTGTAGTTCAGGCTCTGCAAGCAAGACATGATTGGGAGGGACGGAAAAGCAAGCAATTGTATTCTCATTGTAGACATTTGAGAGAAAATGTGGGGACGAAATCTAAAATTGTTAGTTCACAGAGGTTCGATGAAACCTTCAGTAAGAACCCAGCATGTACTTTCAAATGGGACCCGGAAGATTTTCTGTATTAGCCTCAAGTAGGGAAGATATAAAGAAGATACAAATGCCTGGAAATAGACGAGAACTTCGTGATTTGTACGGATGACAAATCCCTCCATTCAGCCGAACAACAATCGAAACACGGATTACAGTCAAGCAGAGTTTGAATAAAAATCCGCGGTCTACTGACCATGCAGCATGGACTGACCGATGTGCAACAGCTAAGAAACAGCAGGACTTAATCAACTCAATGAATTCACATCATGCATTCTAACGAGAAATAGTGGAAGGTTATCAACAGTGACTGCATAAGTGTCAATTACATAGATAAATATCAATAAATTAAATTAAATATGAGAAATGAGTTAGAGTCTGTTATGTGTCATGAATATTGAGATGGAAAATTATTATTTTTTAGCAAAGCTTTCGTTATTTATTTCAGTATTGTCACAAGGAAATAAATACTATTGCACCTATGGTTCAATTCAGTGGAATATTTTGTATTTGTGATTAAGAAGAATGTTGCTTTATTAGTCAGTTTCAAACTATTCTTTCCATCATTTAGAGACTCATTTTCCCATTGGCTGAGAATTAATTATGCTTATTACTCTTTAGTAGTTTTCTAAAAAATATGAAAAATTTAAGCAGTGGAAAAATAATTCCTTGAGGGATTTTCAGTAAACATGAAGTTCTGTGCTATATCCATTATCTTGAGAATGAAATATTCGCAGTTTTCTATAAGTCTCACTAAATGGACGCTACTGTCAGTTGTCGAAGTAGTAAAAAGTGTATTCGTTTGGCCAAAAGTCCTGCTTAACGTGCAAGAAAAAGTCCTTTATTCGTAAGTTGTGTAAATTAGCTAGACTTCAAGAATTTTATACATGTGGGCAAAAAATTAGCAAAATTCTATAGATAAAAAGATATCAAATAAATTCCAGGAAATATAATAAAATAATTTTACTACTCGAACCCCGATATCCTGCTTTCCGGGTAAGTATGCTGGCCATGGCATCACCGAGGCTTGTGCTTTAGATTTTTATTTAATCGATTAGCCAGCTCATTGAAGTTATGAGATCAAGCGAGATTGGTAAACTGAGTTCTTAAAGGACATTATATACACTGCAGAGGGAAAAGTAAATTATAAAGCATTGTATATCCCTACATTCTGACGCTTCGGAAACTGAGATTTTCCATGTACCATAGTACATTATTGTTAAAATAACACAAAATAAATCCTTCTACTTACTAATGCAGCAGTCAAAGATCTCTCCAGAATTATTTTGAAGTATTTAGAGCTGAATTAGCGCCATTGATTACTATTTTACATTGCATACTTCCATGTTTTGCAAAAAAAAAAGAAAAAGTAATGATGCCGTCAGAATTATTCTAAGAAGAAGATAGACGTAATCCGAAGAGAACATGTTTCTCAAAGATTCGAGAGGGAGTAGCAGCGAAGACCGGCATGTCTCATCTCGGCGTAGGAGTACAAAGGCAGAACAGGGAGTAGCAGCGAAGACCGGCATGTCTCATCTCGGCGTAGGAGTACAAAGGCAGAACAGGGAGTAGCAGCGAAGACCGGCATGTCTCATCTCGGCGTAGGAGTACAAAGGCAGAACAGGGAGTGGCAAAAAATAAGGAAAGGAAGCGAGAGAATAAATCAACATTGAACTGTCAAAATAAATATTTCCACTGCCTCCAAAGTTCTTTAGACTTCCCCCTCTCTGCCTTCTCCACTGCTAACAGGATCAGCTGTGTACGACCTGGAGAGCCGCCAGCCTTTGTGTTACTTGGTTCTTGGCTCTCCTCATCACGCTGGGGAGAGTGTTTTTTGTTTCGTACGAACGAGCTTTCAAATGGCTCTGAATCAAGTTGACAATGAGGTGGGCAAGGGTAGTTTCACAAACCCCCAGAAAGGGGGCATATATTCTTGTATACTTATATTGTTTACTTGTCACTTTTTGTTATTAGGGAATGACATCATATCAAAAATTTAAGTGTATATGTGTATATTTTTTAGAAATTGAGATTTATTAACAAGCAAATTGTCTTTTATCTCTTTATTACTTTCCATGGTAGTTCAAGGCTAGATCTCACAGACTTCTATTCTGATTGGTTGGATAATGTCACGTTCCAGAATTTAATTTTCACCACCAGATAAATAGTAGCTTAGAGACTATTAAATAATAGTGGATAAGTGCCAGGGGGTGCACCTTACGCTCGAAGTGACAAAGATCTGACTTTTTCTTAGATAAATTACTTTCTTAATCAAGTTTGAAAACACTAATACAGAAATGATCTTCTTGTGGAGATGAGATTATTTGGGTGTGAACGCACATACAAACATATATATAGTGTCCCTAGTTGCAATAATTGTGGTGGAAAACTCCACAGATTACATAAAAAATGTCCAAGATTTATAAAAATGAGATAATAAAAAGAGATAATGCAGTTTGTGCAGAAAATATTTTACAGAGCCGTTCTTTAGCAACTTAAAGAGAATGATAAGACAGAGACAGAAGGCATAGCCGACTACCTCTAGGTAGTTTCTCCTCAGGAGGTTCTCTGAAAATTATAAATGTTTGTCAAATAAAGGTCTATAGACATTGATTTCAATTTCAGTTACCTTGCAAATTCTGGCAATTTCAAATGGGATTGCACAGTAATCCAAATGTTCCTAATTGAAAGAGAATATTCATGGTTTATATGTAATTTTCCATTAAAATTGTTTTAAAAGTTCAAGCCTACCAACAAGGAACAGTAGAGAACAAGAACTAGAAATACTAGAAGCATTTTTAGTACTCTGCAAATTTATATAATGACTTTATAATTACATTTGTGTGTAATTCAATGATTACTTATGAAACCTGGAAATATATACACTACATGGAATCAAACAATTATACTACATGGAATCACTAAGTCGGGCTTACTTGTTCCCTAAAATATAAATAGACGCAGTTCTGTTATATTCGAGAGGAAGAATTTCAGATAAAGAAGTTCAATCCTTTCATCTCGTCCTTTTTTCGCCATTCCCTTGATTGAACGGCACCGCAAAAGGAAGCAAGAGAATAGAGACATATTTGTTTAGATCAAGGGACAATTCCATAAGAAAAAAAGTACATAATTTTTATAACGTTGGAAAACGAGATTAAGGCCAAAAATGAGAGAAAGGAGATAAGAATGGCATTGTGTAGAGGAGAGGGTGGTTTTATTGATGGGGGAGATCAAAGAGAATTCTCTTCTTAGGGGATGGAAATAGACTTGACCTAGTCACTGTTTCGATGTGGGGGGTTGTTGCCTTTGTCTGGAGGGGTTGATGCTGGGATGGAGGGGGTGGTCTCCGGAAGGTACAAGCCACTCTCTCTGATTGCCCCTGGCTACAGCTTTATGCTTAGTGCAATTCAAGTATTTATTTCGTCTTTTTCTCTCTCGTTTAAGATGAAGCTCTCCTTTCTCAGCTGACTTTGAGCAGTCCTATCTGAGCTTTAGACAGCCAAGTCATCAAAACCAGGTTTTTTAATGAGGAATTTAAGAATTTTAAAAAATAATCACATTTACATATTTCACGTATCTATTATTTACGTGGAAATATTTAATATGAATCATTGTTGAACAGGAAAACTGAGTCACTCAAGAACTGCTTATCATTTCAAAAGGAGAGTTTGTTGACCGTAGATATTATTCTAAGATGATTTTAGTTGCTTATATTTTCGTATATCCATATTCAGGTAATTTTTGCATCAAGAATTTAAATTTCAGTTAATTACACTATTTATGTTTAAAATTTCATGTACAATCGGGGACAATGTAGATTTTTATTTTTATTTTTTAAAGATGTGAGATGTAGTCCTGAACTAGATTCTTGATATCATACCTTGGCAGGAGCACATGTAGCATTGGTAATCGAATGTCGGATTACAGGGTAATCCCCTAGTGAATACTGCATCCCCTTCTCCCTGGTAACTTCTTATCGGAATACAAATTCTAACCCCTTTCTTTTCAGGCATTAGTGTCTCAGTAGGCTGTCAGCTGCTTGATTCTTACTGCCTTAGTGGTCCTTCATTCCCTCTGCAAATAAATATGTTTCAAAGTACCTTTTATAGTTCATTTAAATTGAAGTTATGACAGAAAAATAACTGTACTTAATCTAATATCTTGGGTTCCATCTTGACTCACGACTTACATGGGGCGAACACACTAAAATTAAAAGACAAGAACTCAATCGGCGATATGGACTTCTAAACTGACTCATGAATAAGAACTCCAATCTTACGATAGAAAACAAACTGACGCTCTACAAAACCTTATTACGACCAATCTGGACTTACCGAGTAGAAATCTGGGGTGCCGCCAAGCCTTCCAACATCCAAAGAATCCAGTCCTTTCAATCCAAAATCCTCAGAATAATCGCAAATGCTCCCTATTACGTATCCAATTCATCCCTTCACCACGATTTTAATATCCCTTTTGTTCAAGACCTCATTTCTTCCGGCTTCAGTCTTTTCTACAGTAAACTGCCATTCCATCCTAATCCACTTTCACAGACCTTGGCTTCCAACTCCAACCCCTACATCCCTCCACGTCGACACAAACGAAGATGGCCCCGTGTCCTCCTAGGAACATAGTCTGTAAATAATTTAGAGTGATGAAACTGGTCACCTTCTCTCCTCATGTGATTGACATTGAATCAATTAAAAAAATGTTTTTATTTAACATAATGTAATAAATAAATAAAATTTTAAAAATAAATAAACTACTGACAAATAGTAAACAATTTTTTTTTTAAAACAATTTACCACGTTTGGAATAAGAACTGGATCTTCTCTATTCATTTGACTTTCATTATTGCCATTTATTTTCTATCATACAATGTTTTCAAATTACAAAACATTTTTATTTATTTTTAACAGAATGTAATATATAAATAAAGGTTTTATGTATATATACTTAATCTAAATTTAAACTCTTGCTATTCATATTTTAATAAAATATCACATCGGAATTTAAAAGTCCATGTGTGTGTTTTTTCAGATGAATTTAAAATTTAATTTTATATAATAAAAAGTCTTCCATAGTGTGAGAATAAAAGATGAGCAAGACAAGATGCTATCTGGTACCTATGCCACCAGGAGGAGAGAAGTCAATATCTCATTATTATTATAATGAGTATTATAATCTTAACGTTATTTTTGATAATGACCTGAAATTCAGGGAGCTTATAAATTTTGGTTTCAAAAACATTGCTCAAAAGCGGGATTATTCTGAGAAAAACTTTGAAAATATGATGCAAAGTTTTTAATAAACTATACACTCAATGTGGTATATTTAAAGTACACAGCTATTTTCTTCTTACATCTCTAACACATTAATTTTTTAGTATGACAGGCCGACAAGTTTTCTCAGTTTAACATTGAAATACTAAATTTTAAAAAAAAATCGAAATAGATTGAATACTTGAGCAGCTAAAGATATTACAAATTTAGGATTAAAAGCGAGCGGACCACTAGTTCGCTGGTAAGTAGTAGTAGTAGATCATTGAAGGGCAATCAACTTCTAGGTTATTACGCCCTTTAATATGTTTACTATTATTAAATAGCGAATATAGTTCGCTGGTAATATTCTCTAAACACTTATTTAAATATTTACAAATCTCCAGAATTTTTATAAAAAGGTCAATTTCGGTGAGATTTCTGTGCTCCACTTCTGTACGCCAGGAATTGTATATAAGTATACGTCAGATGTAAAGGTCCAATGGCGTCCTGTGAAGAGCTACTTTTTCGAAGGGTGTTCTTTGTTCAAGCACAGTTCCAGGAGTTGAGCCCTGAGTGGTGGGCGTGAATTATATATAAGTTTGTAGGTTAAGTAAAGGCTGGCAGTAGCTGTCAGATTAATTGTTGTTCGTGTTGCGAGTCACGTCTGTGTTGTGACTACGTGCCAGGTAATTGTTAGATCGATGGCCTACGACTTTGTGTCATTGAGCTCCTTCATCCTTCGGCAAGCTTTACTTCTGACCGTCGTAATACAAAGCGACGTTAATTATACGACTTTTTTCCGATTTTTTGACAGAAGTAAATCCCGCATTTTACAGGGACAGCTGACTTTTACAAGTAGCTAACTTATAACTATATAAAAATCATTGGTAACAGTTGAAGATTTAAAAAGCCTTCTTTAATTGAGAAAAGCTGGATATTCTTCCAGCCATTAGGTTATAGCATATATTCAGCTTATGGGTTCTAGGATAATACATTTGTCAGATATCCCAAAGTAGCTGAGTGCGAGTATCTATATGGCATTATGAAGAAACCGTAAATAGGTAAATGAGAAATCATATCCTTTATCAATAGTCATATATTTAGAGCTAAATTCCAAAAGTGCAAGGGAATGGCGAAGGTTATGTCGTTAACACTGGCTTTAGGCTCACCGGTCTGGTGGTAAATCAACTCTAACTTCATTCTTAAATATTATTCACATTTTTATAAACATAACTTACTAGAAAATTAAAAATTTCACATATATTTTATTAATAAAAGGCTTGACATATATAATAACGGAGATAATGACTATTATTCTGTTTATTCTGCAGCTTGGTCCCTCACACTCACCTGATCAGCTAAAGTCTAATTCTCCTGTTTTCAGCGGAGAGCCGTGATAACAAATCAAGTTTTCATTACCCTAAGAAAAGTTGTAGATAATTTCCAAAAAAGTATGTAAAAAATATATTTGAATAGACCAGGAAATGTAATTTGAAATAGCTTATCTGCCTAATATAGTCCACGTGATATCAGATCCAAATTTCATGTAATTTCGAATATAAGATAAAAGTGTCGAATTTTATATGAGCTTAATTTATCAAATATAAGCGTATTAAATTGAGTTTTAAAATAGTTAAATCGGTCCATCGGCCTAAAGGCTGCATATATTAACCTATAAGTCATATAATTTTGGCGAAAAGATGTATTGTGCTATATATTTACTGTCCTATTTATATTCACCTATGTGAGAGTTTTACAAGGATTTCATGCGTTTGTGGTGGCAGGAATCTAAGGAAATTCAATCGCCATTTGTTGTATTACTTCATTCCCAATGTTATCTACAGTTGTATCATTTGTACTGTGTAGTGTCGAGCTGATTTTCAAAGAATCTTTTGTGTAGACCATTGGCATTTTACAGTAAAAACGTGTTAAAAACAAAATTTTTAAATTATAATTATATGGTAAAATAAGTTGACTACGAAAGTATAATTAAACATAAAAAATAATTTTTCGAGTATTTAATTTAAAAATGAGAGTATAATGTGAATTATAGTCGACAGTTGTATGTCCTATAATGTGATTGGTTAGCTACATTATCCATAATAAAATGTTTTCACATACAATTTATATTCACTGATTTTCAACAATCACTAGGTAGAACAAATGCACATTAGAGAAATCTATTTCAAATCTTATTAGTATCATATTGAGATCATTAGAAATTGGCGAGGTTTTCTCGGCCTTGAGGCAAGTATGGGCTTAAATTTTTGATTTACATTTGCTTAAATTCATTATAAGAACAAATTGTACTTTCCAGGACATAAAAATTTACCGTACAGGATAACGCCAAATTATAACTAATGGACTCTTTTAATTGTTTAATTTCTGTGTCAAACTTCTAATAAATGTCTTTTGAGATTAAGCATACCTTTAAGTATTAATTTTAGTGACTATAATTATGCTTATTTTTGTTGTCGAGAACGTAGGATAAAAAAAAAAGTACAAAATAATTCATAAAATTCTTTCATTAGATAACTAAATTAGTACAATATAGAAATATTTCAACCTAAATTGCTAAATTTCTCCAGTAATTGCAAAAGGAATAAATTTATATTTATGCTAATAAATAACGATTATTAAAAAGGTCGTCAACTAGGCACATTGCAGCAGCGAAATAGCAAATAGTAGTGGGTAGGAATGAAATTTATTTGCTTACTTAAGAATTCAAATTTATATGAGTTAAAATGCAATCCCACTAGCTCATTGCAAACGAATGGTCAATTATAAATGTTGCCTGAAATTCAAATATTAGTTAAATGAAGAGGTAGGGTTTTCGATTGAAAAAATACATTTAAAACATTACATATATTATATCGGAGTTTATGGAATTCTGAATTGACAAAACTTCAGACATTGTATTATTGAAGATAGTGACTTTCCAAAAATCTTAAACACAATTATGATTATACCATACATACCCTTTGGAAAATCCGAAATGTGACTAACATAAACAAAAAAATGTCCGAGCAATTTTCTTCATTAGCTAATTATAAGTAATTAAATCCAGATTGCTGACAGTTTTCCACCCTAAACTGAACTCCATTTTTAATGATCAACCAAACACCCTCAGTTTTTAAGTGCCATTAATTGTCTGCAGGGTCAACTATTTTATATGAAGTGTTACAAATAGACTAACGGAATCTAACAATCTGATGGGCTCCAACGTGTGCCATATACAAAGGAACAGGTGGCAATGGTCCCATCAATCATTGTGGGAGTTAACAGAGAAAATACGTGCAAAAGAAAATTCTCTTCGGTACAGAAGCACAGAGATTAGGAAGTATTGAGTTTATTCTCTACTCTTTCACACTAACTTGTCAGTCTCCAGCAAATATTCTTCCTTCTTAGAAGATGTCGAAAGATCTCTACTGGAATGTGCCTCAGACCAGTTCATCTTCTACAAAGGCAGGAGAAACATTACTCCAGTAATGAGGCGGCAGAACCCCTGGAGATTTAGAGACACAATTTCACTATACCCCCTCACCTCTGTAAATTGTCGTTCCTTGTTAACTGACTTTTACCATGTATACGACTGATGCAAAATGTAATTAAAAATGTACAAAAAAGAAATGTGAGCTTTCCAAGGAAAATATCGATATGTTTAAATTAATTTTAAATTACTAAAGGATTTGAAGTAATCACTCAGAAACAAGTGTTAACATTTTCTAAGTCCATTATTGATTCTCCTTCACAGACTAGGAGAGTTTCACTAATTGATGAAAGTTTGACAAAATATTTTTTTGAGTCTTTCATCATTTATATTTTTTTTAAATATAGATTTTAAAGAACTGTAATTTTTTTTTTTTAATTTTCATATTTACTACTTACTAATCTATTTAGTGCTTGTTAAAACCAATTTAATTTGTTAAAAAAAAAAAAAGCCTAGTTTAGTTTTTGTTTTAAAAAGAAAGTAATACTGTCCTACAAAATTCTCCTAATTTTAAGCCATAACTTGCCAAAAAGAATAACCGGTGAAATGATTAAATATAAACGTGAACGTGTCCTTGATAATCGTTCTGGAGATATGAAGTTGGAGAGGAAGAAGAGCTCTGGGCGTCCATTGATGGATATTCATGAGGTTCTGCAGGAAGCTGTTGAGTCAAATCCGTTCACTAGTACTCGCGAACTGTCCAGGGTGTGTGGTGTGACGAAAGATTTATTATTTTATGAAGTTATATATTCGGTAACCAAGTTTACTTATATAATAATAGTTTTATTAGTTACCATCTATTCTACCAAAAGTTATTTAGTTATTCTTTTAGTCGCCATCTACTCTCCATGGAGAAGGTAAAAAAGAGCAGTAGACTGGTCCTCACGAACTTGAGTCTTAGCCAATTTAATACACACCACACACACACACACACATATGCGTGTGAGTGTGCATGCGTGCGTGCGTGCGTGCGTGCGTGCGTGCGTGCGTGTGTGTGTGCGCGTGTGTGTGTGTGTGCGTGTGTGTGTGTGTGTGTGTGTGNTGAAGGATGGGGCTTACAAAGGACCGATCTTGTGTGAAATCAGAAGGACATTCTCGTATGTGTGATCCTTGTAGCCAGTGACCTGTGCAGCTTACTCGTCTTCTTCTGAAGCCGATACCAATACGATGTGGACAATGTCGCCTGCCCAATGATGGACATTGAAGGATGGGGCTTACAAAGGACCGATCTTGTGTGAAATCAGAAGGACATTCTCGTATGTGTGATCCTTGTAGCCAGTGACCTGTGCAGCTTACTCGTCTTCTTCTGAAGCCGATACCAATACGATGTGGACAATGTCGCCTGCCCAATGATGGACATTGAAGGATGGGGCTTACAAAGGACCGATCTTGTGTGAAATCAGAAGGACATTCTCGTATGTGTGATCCTTGTAGCCAGTGACCTGTGCAGCTTACTCGTCTTCTTCTGAAGCCGATACCAATACGATGTGGACAATGTCGCCTGCCCAATGATGGACATTGAAGGATGGGGCTTACAAAGGACCGATCTTGTGTGAAATCAGAAGGACATTCTCGTATGTGTGATCCTTGTAGCCAGTGACCTGTGCAGCTTACTCGTCTTCTTCTGAAGCCGATACCAATACGATGTGGACAATGTCGCCTGCCCAATGATGGACATTGAAGGATGGGGCTTACAAAGGACCGATCTTGTGTGAAATCAGAAGGACATTCTCGTATGTGTGATCCTTGTAGCCAGTGACCTGTGCAGCTTACTCGTCTTCTTCTGAAGCCGATACCAATACGATGTGGACAATGTCGCCTGCCCAATGATGGACATTGAAGGATGGGGCTTACAAAGGACCGATCTTGTGTGAAATCAGAAGGACATTCTCGTATGTGTGATCCTTGTAGCCAGTGACCTGTGCAGCTTACTCGTCTTCTTCTGAAGCCGATACCAATACGATGTGGACAATGTCGCCTGCCCAATGATGGACATTGAAGGATGGGGCTTACAAAGGACCGATCTTGTGTGAAATCAGAAGGACATTCTCGTATGTGTGATCCTTGTAGCCAGTGACCTGTGCAGCTTACTCGTCTTCTTCTGAAGCCGATACCAATACGATGTGGACAATGTCGCCTGCCCAATGATGGACATTGAAGGATGGGGCTTACAAAGGACCGATCTTGTGTGAAATCAGAAGGACATTCTCGTATGTGTGATCCTTGTAGCCAGTGACCTGTGCAGCTTACTCGTCTTCTTCTGAAGCCGATACCAATACGATGTGGACAATGTCGCCTGCCCAATGATGGACATTGAAGGATGGGGCTTACAAAGGACCGATCTTGTGTGAAATCAGAAGGACATTCTCGTATGTGTGATCCTTGTAGCCAGTGACCTGTGCAGCTTACTCGTCTTCTTCTGAAGCCGATACCAATACGATGTGGACAATGTCGCCTGCCCAATGATGGACATTGAAGGATGGGGCTTACAAAGGACCGATCTTGTGTGAAATCAGAAGGACATTCTCGTATGTGTGATCCTTGTAGCCAGTGACCTGTGCAGCTTACTCGTCTTCTTCTGAAGCCGATACCAATACGATGTGGACAATGTCGCCTGCCCAATGATGGACATTGAAGGATGGGGCTTACAAAGGACCGATCTTGTGTGAAATCAGAAGGACATTCTCGTATGTGTGATCCTTGTAGCCAGTGACCTGTGCAGCTTACTCGTCTTCTTCTGAAGCCGATACCAATACGATGTGGACAATGTCGCCTGCCCAATGATGGACATTGAAGGATGGGGCTTACAAAGGACCGATCTTGTGTGAAATCAGAAGGACATTCTCGTATGTGTGATCCTTGTAGCCAGTGACCTGTGCAGCTTACTCGTCTTCTTCTGAAGCCGATACCAATACGATGTGGACAATGTCGCCTGCCCAATGATGGACATTGAAGGATGGGGCTTACAAAGGACCGATCTTGTGTGAAATCAGAAGGACATTCTCGTATGTGTGATCCTTGTAGCCAGTGACCTGTGCAGCTTACTCGTCTTCTTCTGAAGCCGATACCAATACGATGTGGACAATGTCGCCTGCCCAATGATGGACATTGAAGGATGGGGCTTACAAAGGACCGATCTTGTGTGAAATCAGAAGGACATTCTCGTATGTGTGATCCTTGTAGCCAGTGACCTGTGCAGCTTACTCGTCTTCTTCTGAAGCCGATACCAATACGATGTGGACAATGTCGCCTGCCCAATGATGGACATTGAAGGATGGGGCTTACAAAGGACCGATCTTGTGTGAAATCAGAAGGACATTCTCGTATGTGTGATCCTTGTAGCCAGTGACCTGTGCAGCTTACTCGTCTTCTTCTGAAGCCGATACCAATACGATGTGGACAATGTCGCCTGCCCAATGATGGACATTGAAGGATGGGGCTTACAAAGGACCGATCTTGTGTGAAATCAGAAGGACATTCTCGTATGTGTGATCCTTGTAGCCAGTGACCTGTGCAGCTTACTCGTCTTCTTCTGAAGCCGATACCAATACGATGTGGACAATGTCGCCTGCCCAATGATGGACATTGAAGGATGGGGCTTACAAAGGACCGATCTTGTGTGAAATCAGAAGGACATTCTCGTATGTGTGATCCTTGTAGCCAGTGACCTGTGCAGCTTACTCGTCTTCTTCTGAAGCCGATACCAATACGATGTGGACAATGTCGCCTGCCCAATGATGGACATTGAAGGATGGGGCTTACAAAGGACCGATCTTGTGTGAAATCAGAAGGACATTCTCGTATGTGTGATCCTTGTAGCCAGTGACCTGTGCAGCTTACTCGTCTTCTTCTGAAGCCGATACCAATACGATGTGGACAATGTCGCCTGCCCAATGATGGACATTGAAGGATGGGGCTTACAAAGGACCGATCTTGTGTGAAATCAGAAGGACATTCTCGTATGTGTGATCCTTGTAGCCAGTGACCTGTGCAGCTTACTCGTCTTCTTCTGAAGCCGATACCAATACGATGTGGACAATGTCGCCTGCCCAATGATGGACATTGAAGGATGGGGCTTACAAAGGACCGATCTTGTGTGAAATCAGAAGGACATTCTCGTATGTGTGATCCTTGTAGCCAGTGACCTGTGCAGCTTACTCGTCTTCTTCTGAAGCCGATACCAATACGATGTGGACAATGTCGCCTGCCCAATGATGGACATTGAAGGATGGGGCTTACAAAGGACCGATCTTGTGTGAAATCAGAAGGACATTCTCGTATGTGTGATCCTTGTAGCCAGTGACCTGTGCAGCTTACTCGTCTTCTTCTGAAGCCGATACCAATACGATGTGGACAATGTCGCCTGCCCAATGATGGACATTGAAGGATGGGGCTTACAAAGGACCGATCTTGTGTGAAATCAGAAGGACATTCTCGTATGTGTGATCCTTGTAGCCAGTGACCTGTGCAGCTTACTCGTCTTCTTCTGAAGCCGATACCAATACGATGTGGACAATGTCGCCTGCCCAATGATGGACATTGAAGGATGGGGCTTACAAAGGACCGATCTTGTGTGAAATCAGAAGGACATTCTCGTATGTGTGATCCTTGTAGCCAGTGACCTGTGCAGCTTACTCGTCTTCTTCTGAAGCCGATACCAATACGATGTGGACAATGTCGCCTGCCCAATGATGGACATTGAAGGATGGGGCTTACAAAGGACCGATCTTGTGTGAAATCAGAAGGACATTCTCGTATGTGTGATCCTTGTAGCCAGTGACCTGTGCAGCTTACTCGTCTTCTTCTGAAGCCGATACCAATACGATGTGGACAATGTCGCCTGCCCAATGATGGACATTGAAGGATGGGGCTTACAAAGGACCGATCTTGTGTGAAATCAGAAGGACATTCTCGTATGTGTGATCCTTGTAGCCAGTGACCTGTGCAGCTTACTCGTCTTCTTCTGAAGCCGATACCAATACGATGTGGACAATGTCGCCTGCCCAATGATGGACATTGAAGGATGGGGCTTACAAAGGACCGATCTTGTGTGAAATCAGAAGGACATTCTCGTATGTGTGATCCTTGTAGCCAGTGACCTGTGCAGCTTACTCGTCTTCTTCTGAAGCCCCCGTGTCACATTTCAACATGGAGGGAACTCTCGTGATTGCGAACTGCAGCCTTCTCAATCCTGTGACTTGATTGTACTTGGAGGAAACTCCTTTTCTGTCAGCCATGATTATTGGTGTTGATGTTTCCATTTGTCACGATAAAGACAAATTTTTATTTAATTTATTGATTTTTCTAGAGAGCTTTTGTCTTATCGATATTTAAATTATAGGCAATAGGACATTAACTTGTTGTTGTTGTTTTTTGTCTTGCTTATGAAAGTACTTTTCTTTTTCCAACTAATTGTGGTATTTCTTTCTTAAGAGATCAGACTGTATTACTATACATTAAACGTATTTTAAATTTTCATATTAAAATATATAAAAACGAAAGGCTAATATGATTTGCATTTTCAGCATGCTATATCTGTTACGTATTATATATATATATATATANAATGAAAATAATTATTAGTACACTAATTCGAGACACCAGAAGAATAACAAGGAATCATTGCTTCCAGGTATTTTTATTTTGTGGAAAATTGCTTAAACATTGCAAATGTTGGAAACCAGAAAGGAACTTTTTTCTTGACTTCAAAAAACTTAAGCAAACTTATCACAGTTTTATGATAATAACAGGGTTTCTTGAAGCTTTATTAATCCAAGAAGGTTATTTTATCTAAATAATGACTATTTCTTAATAATAACTCAGGGCATATGTAATGAGACCAATCCATAACAATCTATTCTGGGCTTCAAAGGGTTTTAAAAATGAATGCTGTACCTCCCTAACTCATTTTGAAATTTATATCTAGACTGGATCCATGATGAGAAGCCAAGGGAATAGATACAGAAATAAACATAACATAAGGTGGGTGGAGGGATTAATGAGTTATTTGACATACTGATATATTGTCCTAGGTATTTGTTTTGTGGGTGGCTGGTTTTTTTATCAGATGATAAGGTAGGTGAATTTCTGTTAGTTTTATCTCAAGCATTTTGTAAATCGGCAGAGGTATTTGTCCACACCATAGACTTTTTTTTTATATTTCCCTGTTCCTCTATATCTCTCACAAGAGAAATAGAAACATTTCTAACAATCCAAATTATTTGTGAAAAATTTTTATATACCACAAACTGGTTTTATATGCATTGTAAATTTGGCCTGACCAATACTCATATTTATGAATGAATCAGGATGCAGATTCCTTATCCCCTGGAAATACTGTGGAAAACATGACTGTTTTACCAACTATTACTCACTTCAAATTTTTTTACAATAAGCTTTAATTTTGCAATACATTGTAAATTTGACCTCCTCCTCCTGTAATATTGACCCACTCACTGCCATTCTCTTGCCATACAAAACCACAATAAAAGGATTCTCCAATATAGATCTGCAGATGATGGCCTCCTTGGATGCACCTTCATAAGCAAAATTTTCAATTTCATCCCTATTTATTTATTTATTTATTTATTTATTCTTTTCAATAAAAATTAGAGATTACAATTAAACCTCATAGTAAACGTCACTTTCGCCTAGGACGATTTCCACCTAAAACTTTGCTCCTCTGAGCTTAATTACTAAATTGGTTGCGTTTGATTATACAGACCATAAAAAAATATTGAACTTCCAAGTTTTGAGACACAATTTTATTATAAAAAATTATTCTATTTCACCTATTAGTTTTAAAAAAACTTTTAGATGAGGCAATTTCTTTCTTTTTCCAGATCGGTTAAAATAGTACAATTTCTAAGAAATTTTATGAATGGCCATCCAGTAAAATAATAGAGCAATGTTTTCCGTCAGATTTATTCCTGGAGGCACCAATATGTCTGCCGAGCTGTAAAGTCCAGGTGAAAAGAGCGAAGTTGTAACTGACTGAGAAGAAGTTAGAGAAAACTCAAGAACAATGAGGGACTTGGCCCAAGTTTTGTATCGAGTCTGCCAACATGGGGGATTAGTCCGTACGACAGAGGCAGGGTTCTCAACTCCATTGACAAGGCTTCCTTAAATCTCCACACACTTGAGGGAGGCTAACTTCACAAACTGTTTCCTTTCCCGCCAAACCTGAGTTAGTCTTCACACATCTTCCCAGCATGTCTGCGTCTGTTCACAGATATATGTTCACAAACACGAGCCAGACTGTGTTGTTGATCTTAAAAGGTTGTGAATCGGGCAGGTTATTCTCAGGAACGTAAACAAATAGAAGATAATCACTCATGAAGTTCTGTATGGAAATTCCCACTCGACTGCTCTCAGAAACAGACTAAAAATTTTTTTATGAACTTCTGATACTTGAATTTCAATAAAGTAAATGAACCCCAATTCTATTCCCAACCAAATAAGAATTTATTACACACACACACACACACACACACACACACACACACACACACACACACACACACACACACACACACTGTATTACAAATTAAAAATATAAGCGTTTTTTATATTTTTAGTGTACTAATAAACTAAAACAAATGCTCCCTATTACGTATCCAATTCTTCCCTTCACCACGATCTTAATAACCCTTTTGTTCAAGACTTCATTTCTTCCCGCTTCACCATTTTCCACAGTAAACTGCCATTCCATCCTAATCCACTACCACAGACCATGTCTTCCAACTCCAACCCCTACAACCCTCCCTGTCGACTCAAACGAAGATGGCTCCGTGACCTCCTGGGGACATTGTCCGTAAATAATTTGAGAGTGGTGTCATTGGTCACCTTCTCACCTCATTTGATTGACATTGAATGTCATTCTTAATTTCATCGTAATCAATTCAAAAAATGTTTTTATTTAACAGAATGTAATTAATAAAAAAAAAATTTAAAATAAATAAACTACTGACAAATAGTAAACAATTTTTTTTTTTTTTTAAATAATTTACAAGACGTTTGGAATAAGAACTGGACCTTCTCTATTCATTTCTAATCTACGCCATTTAAAAACAACTTAAAACTAAACCGCTTTTCTATAAAAGCCGAAATTATGTCCTGTTAATACTCTCTCAATAATCATCTGTTTCCATAAGCTAATGTCTCCTGAGATATTGGCCCAAGATTGCTGTAGAGACTTAGAGGGGTGTGCAAGTAGACCGCATTTTTACTTTTATTGAATCTGTGTTTCATCTACTAGGTACATCTGTGTTTCTACTACTATAGCATGCCGTATTCATTGCGTAGGGATTCTCAAATTCGCAAGAGGACTGTTCCTCTGGAAAATCTGGCGAACGGGAAGAGCACATATTGGCAGCTAACCTAGGACAACTGGGCGACCATCTTCCGTACCGGTGGACGAACGCACCTTTATGTCCAATGTACTTATAATCACATCAAGCAATCTAACATATGAATAACGCAAAATATGTTTACATTCGGGCAAAGATTTATTTGGGTTGATTTATATTCTGTAATATTAATATATTTGTAAGTACTTTTATTTAATCTGCATTGATATTACATTTGATTAGATAGTCAATTAAAATAATATTCTTTTCCTAAAATTTTATTTTAATGATAATATTGATTGTACGAAAATTTCACTCTAAAGTTTAGCACAATTCCTCTTCAGGTTGAAAACGAAGTCTTCTTTTAAGCCAAAAAGACAATGGCACTTGATGTTTCGTAGTCCGATCTAGTGTTCCTAATATAACAAGCCATAAATTCGTCATTAGGAATATTTGTGAGCTGTATAATAAATATATTACAACTAAATATTAAATATTAATCATAAAGATGACAAGTATGGAAATGCACACAAAATTTAATGGTCTGGTGATTTCGTTTAAACATTTAGTAATCTTAAAAATTAGTAATGAAAGTATTAGTGAAAATAGTAATGAAAGTATTCTTTCATTTTCATTATATATCACAGAAATATAAAAAATAATTTCTAATAGTAATAACATTTATTATATCATAAATCATTGTAATGTTAATCAGAATAACCCCAATCGCAAAATAAATAATTAAAATAACCAAATACCCCTCTTGCATATTATTTAATACAATGCAATCCCAGTTCAGTTTCATTGAGACATTATCGTAAGAGAAATTCAACAGTGAGTAGTTCGGTATGCACAACAATTTTCCGAAATGATAACCGTTAAATCACATATCTAATCACAGTTACTGTCCCTTGTGAATCAGCTGTCGATATTCCTATGAATCTTGTTGAGACCACGTTCTCACTCATGATAAAGAGGTTAGCGTACCAAATCTACAGGCGCACTAGTACACTGACGACGATAACACAGAAGTAAGTATACTTTGGACGATATTGTCGTAAATTGAGTCCGTAACTCCTCTCTAGACCTGACCAGTTTTTATAATAATATGTTGGAGAACTCTGATAAGTTTCAGGCAGATACACTGTTTCAGTTTCGAAAATTTCAGAAAAAGAAATAACTGTTTGTGCTGGGGCCAACCAGCGTAGCTAAGGGGATCGTTCGGGTCTCGCCATGTGGACGCTGTGGGTTCGAATTCAGCAAAGGGCTAGATTTATTTATAAATAAAGCCTAGTTCTGTGCCATGGATGTTTAGAATGGGTTGTCAACTACAAGTCACACAAGATAGTCCTTCCATCTATTCCATGACCCTATATGGTAGAAAGGGAGGTTAAAACATATACACACAAAAGAAAAAGGTGCACAAGGAAGCTTTTCAGATATGTTTTCACTAGTAATGGACCTCCTAACATGATATTAACAGTGTTAACTTCAAAAGTAGTTGGTATACTCTATACTTCTTTTAAATTATCTATTTGGTAAATAAAAAAAAANCGCACGCACGCACGCACGCACGCACGCACGCACGCACGCACGCACGCACGCACGCACGCACGCACGCACGCACGCACGCACGCACGCACGCACGCACGCACGCACGCACGCACGCACACACGCACGCACGCACGCACGCACGCACGCACGCACACACACACGCACACACACACACACACACACACACACACACACACACACACACTGTATTACAAATTAAAAATATAAGCGTTTTTTATATTTTTAGTGTACTAATAAACTAAAACAAATGCTCCCTATTACGTATCCAATTCTTCCCTTCACCACGATCTTAATAACCCTTTTGTTCAAGACTTCATTTCTTCCCGCTTCACCATTTTCCACAGTAAACTGCCATTCCATCCTAATCCACTACCACAGACCATGTCTTCCAACTCCAACCCCTACAACCCTCCCTGTCGACTCAAACGAAGATGGCTCCGTGACCTCCTGGGGACATTGTCCGTAAATAATTTGAGAGTGGTGTCATTGGTCACCTTCTCACCTCATTTGATTGACATTGAATGTCATTCTTAATTTCATCGTAATCAATTCAAAAAATGTTTTTATTTAACAGAATGTAATTAATAAAAAAAAAATTTAAAATAAATAAACTACTGACAAATAATTAAAAAAACTATTTATTAATTAATAATTAAATAAACTAATATATTTAAGTAGATGCCAATAAATAATAACTTAATTTAAACAAATTTAATTTCATCCATAACAATATTTTCTTACTTCTTTCTCAAAGTTAATTGATCAATAAGGATATTTTTATGATGCTCCTTTCTGAAGATTCTTATTTTGTGAGATTACTAACTTACATTCAATGATGTCCTTATTTTTTAAAGTTAATAAGTCTTTATTTATTACAGTCTGTTAATAAAGACCTGGCAATTTGATGACAGAGATATATACAATTAAAAATAAACGTACGAAATAATAAATGAACAAATAAATTTTACATTTTTATGATAAAATCCCCAAGTACTTCTCTGAGCAATTACTCCTAATTTTTCTTGCAAAATTTCCCTGTGTTAGGAGGTCATATTCTTTCTTTCACTTTGATTTCAATAGTTTATTTGCTTAAAAATATTAACTGATATATCTACCAAATTACACAGTTTATAATAATTACGATAATAATAATTATACAGTTTTATTTCGTACACATTTAAAAATATCCAGTTTCATGTACACTTTTTCATAATGCCTTATAAATATATTAAGTTCTTTTGGAAGTACAAATGGTGAAATGTTCTTAACTTGTTAGAAGTTTTATTTGACACACACGTTGCCTCACAATGTGTTTAACAATAGAATTTCAGATAGGAATCATATCACGTAAAAATAAATCAATTAAAAAAGTACCTATAAGCATATTCAAAATTTGGTATTACTAACTACTTTATAATTTCCACTATTAATATATAATGTTTTATTTCAATTATTTATTTAGCACTTTCTGCAGATTGAATTGTATATAAACAACTTGCTTTGTGTAATACAATTGCATTGCTTATAAATGGAAAGTTTCTATGTTTATGAATGGCAATAGCTGATCTACTAATTAATTTCCCTCGGTTGGGCCAATATTACGACGGAAGCTGTCTGAGTAGCTCTAGCGAAGCCGATAATTCACAATAGCGTCTAAATGGCGGATCGTCCCTGACCGTTCAAACAGCTGATTCCTGAAGAGATAACCTCCAAAGCAACAGATATCCGGACTGCAAGACACTACTGGTTGATTCTTAGGAGGAAGAGACCATTACAGCTACAACTATTCAGATTCAAAGGCCTTTTTGTCATATTCTTAAAGAGGTTAAGGAAATTACAAGATGATTCCTTACAGGTAAAGCCCGATGTATTGTAAAGGGTTATATCATACCCGATATATGTTATATTCTATATGATTCGATCCCAGATGTCAAGGTACTTATAAACATATTTTTAATGGTCTGGTAGTTGTGGTCAAAGATCCAGGCCGAGTCTTTATCCGTTTCTTCACTTCTCGCTAATTATAATAGTTATAATAAGCATAATAATTATTGTTT
Organism: Oncopeltus fasciatus; assembly: GCA_000696205.2. Lineage (NCBI taxonomy): Eukaryota > Metazoa > Arthropoda > Insecta > Hemiptera > Lygaeidae > Oncopeltus > Oncopeltus fasciatus. The sequence goes on along the minus strand of KZ808563.1, from coordinate 55,312 downwards.
TTTTTTTAATAGGTCCACATCAGGGAGAAATACATGTTAGGGATGCAATTATTCTCGATTCACTGCACTCTGGGATCTGATTTTCTCCCATACAATGAAGAATGGCGCCCAATGGGGACTGGTTATCTCTAGGAGAACACCAAGCACACTATGGGCATTAAAAACAGAGGCACAGAAAAACAACAACTGTGTACTGTAAGAGTTGTACCTGGGACCTTTTGCTCATAAGTCCAGTACCTTAACCACCAAGTCCCATTATAATCTAATCATAATAAACTAAATTATTGCAGAGCGTTAAAATAATACATTTTCTTTGTCCAGTTAAATACATTTTGCTTTTTATTCGTAGTAGGTAATAATAAAACATTTGAAGGGAGGAGGCAGGGAAAAGTCATGAATGTTACCATAACCACTATAAAAAGTACTCTTGGAGAGTCACAAGGTGCCTTGTAAACATGGAAACAGCACTTGACAGAATGTACAAACGACTGGAGATTTGTTGTGGAAGCCAGATGGTCCGAGGCAGGAGATGGATGACCAGGAAATGACACGGCCAGATCCGAATGTGCCTTCTCGATTTATCTGTCTCCATTAAATCCAGGCCTATTTCCAGAAGAGAAGCCTCCAGTCCAGCATAAATATCACCATTGACTCCAGCAGTAAGTGGCCTCTCTCGCCAACCCCTGTCTTTATATCCAAGATGCTAAATTTCCTTTTGCTTAGTCCTGTACATTTCTTTATTTCTTTTATAGAGTACTAAAAAAATGGGGATAAAACTAAACAAACATATTTCGAAGACAGAGAAAGAGAAAAGATTTATGAAGACAGCTTTATCAATCTCAAATAAAGTCATATTTATTGTTCCAAGAAACAAAAAACGAATTCTGGATCACTTACCTTAAAAAATTAAAAAGAACCTCACTTGCATGCTTGTGCTAAAACTTTACTATGATCAGCAATTACAAAGAACCCAAAGTATCAATTTTTTTTTAATTAACAAAAAATTATTTTGTTTGATTTTGAAGTTAAATGAACTTTTCTATTACCTCATTTAAATTTTACTTAAAGGAAAATAGGTTTTAAATAAATAATATTTGCTGAAACTGAAGTATTCAACTAAAATATCTGTTCAAGAAAATTCAATGAGGAGCGGAAAACATTTTCCAGTATATTTTTTCCTGCTGAATTATCTTTCTCCTTCCGGTAGTTTTTTTTAAAAGACATTTTCATTATTTCTGCCTCGTAAGAATTTTACATTTATTTGTGTTTTACATTTATTATCAAGTACTTATGCAATTAATTTTTTTTAAAAATTAGAATGACATTATAAGCGTTGATATCTTAAGACCCCAGTGTGGTGTGATAGAAACTTACTGAATGAAAAAATTGTACAAAATTGGATTGTATTCATAACAGGGATTAAGATAATATATGCAATGGCTCTCTATTAGAGTTTTTAAAACATTAAAGAATTTCCTGATAGAGCCATCTCGCAGGCCGATACCAATACGATGTGGACAATGTCGCCTGCCCAATGATGGACATTGAAGGATGGGGCTTACAAAGGACCGATCTTGTGTGAAATCAGAAGGACATTCTCGTATGTGTGATCCTTGTAGCCAGTGACCTGTGCAGCTTACTCGTCTTCTTCTGAAGCCGANTATGTACTCTGATTACGCTCATATAATACATTTGATTCACTTTCGTTGAATTTACTTCAGGTAAACCTTCTATTAATGACGAACAATGAATATTTTGAGCTATTTACATTGACATTTTCAACGACACTTACACTGCACGGTTTGGCGACTTTCACGGAAAATGTATTCTCACTGGCTCTTCCAGAGGAGGGGAGCTGGAGGATTCTGGCAATACATGTCGATAGACATGTTCAGCTGACACTCTTCCTTTCGAACTGAACTGTTGGTTTGGAATAGTCATGTCCGTCGCTTCAACATTGGGAGATGTATCTATATCTCCCTCGGGAACCCCCTCTCCCTCCTGTAATGTATCGCCATCGCCTAGGGGTTACAAATACAGTGTAGATGAGCAGTCATATCGCTCCGACATGACCAGCAATCAATCTACAGGCCGGAAAGATGCACTAACCTGTCCCAAAAGGGGTTATTCATACAAATTTCACATTGGAACGATGGAATTGGAATATATTTATTTATACGCCTATTGTGTACTATAACTTTTTCGTGACTCAAATAACAATAACACATATCAATAAAATACCAAAATTTAAAAACTTTATATCCTAGTTATTATTAGCGTCATGATATAAATGTATTCACAATTTATTTTACTTATATTCTAAAGTATCATTCAAGAAAACAAATATTTAGAAAGATATTTAAGAATTCTATTTTTAGTTCAAGTGAGCTCCTTTTTTTTTCCGGTATTTATTCTTTTCATTTTAATTTGTAAACGTAATTAATTTTTGTGTGGGGTCAAAAAAGAAAAAAACTGAGTTAAAAAGAACACCAATATTTATAATCATAATATCTTCGTTGTTATTTTAGTTTCGAGAAATTAAAAAAAAACTTAATTGGTGTAAAATAGAATTTTCTAACTTGTATGTTTTAGAGAATCATTACGAAAAAAAATCTTATAAAAGAAACAATTTACATATGACATTGTGAGCACTTACCTCTGTATAAGATTAAATTTTTTAACTGGAAATAAATGTTGCTAATCAAACTATTTTTGACTGTAACGAATGCGGTTATAATGTAAAACGGTATCATTTTATAAAATAAGTAAAATTGTGGAAATTGTGTTGAAAGGAGGCGAGGCAGAGGCAATATAAGCCCGGGAAATGGAAGAACTGTCTCCAGAGAAGACGGGATTGAGAATGACGAGAGCTGACGTATCGACAGCCGCCATCCCTGCATCAGAGCTCGTCCATCCTTCGACATTTATTTATTCGCCCTCTGAAGCTTTCAATAAGGCGTACATCTCTCGAAGAGCAGTGCGCTCTCACAATACACACTCCATGCTTAAACTTTGCTTGTAAATAGCAAATTCAAAACATATTTGCAGAAGTTACATTCTTATTCTTAACAAAATATTTTTCGTAGATTTCCGTCTGAGAAAATGTTAATTTATGAATATTTTAGTCATGAAAGAGAGAATACAGGCTTAATTCATTATTAAAATATTTTATATCCAATGTAAGTATTAATATCATTAATACTTTGTGAATAATATAAATTATTTACACTAATAATCATTTTATTGTTTATTAATAATAATA
>KZ808563.1:26063-38602 GCA_000696205.2 Oncopeltus fasciatus | reverse complement strand
ATATATTTTTATATAAATATATAACCATAATCATCTATTATATTGGAATTTAATAAAACGGAAAGTGAATATCCAAATTATCGAGAGAACAAACATTTAGAATATCTTAGCTATGTATAAATCAGCTGATCATACACTAGATAAAAGTCTAGTGGAAAGCACTTAATATAATGTTGTTTACCCTAGAAAGTATTTTACTTACAAATCTAGCATTGTGAATAGCGGAAGACAGGTCACCAGTATGTGCCATGCTTCCAGTGTGCCAACCCTAGGGCGATCTAGGGCACTAGTTTACCAGCCCTACACCTCACCCAGTACTTCTGTGTATTCTCCTCTCATTCCTCTTTGGGGACCACAAACCAGGCTCTGGTGTATTAGCCGAGCAACAGAAAGTAATGGGCAAGCCTGTCCTCAGAGCACACTCACACCACACTATTCTAGCCATTTTTGCGATTCAGTTATCCATTTTCTAGAATTATTTAAATTTTCACTTCGTTTGCTGAAATAAAGTCAATTTTTAATGAAACAAGACAAAAAGAAGAAAAAAATTGATTATAAAATAACATTGGAAAGAGCTAGATAGTTAAGGGAAGCAGGGCGAAACGATTCGTGTGAGCATATATAATTAAAAAGGGCTAGCGGTTAGGAAGTAAGGTTGGTAAATTAAAAGAAATAATGTATTCAAATGTATTCGACCCTCGGCGCATGAGAAGAGCGAACTAATTTGGAGGAGATTTAGCGCCTCCAGCAGGGAAGGAGAGATTTCTCAACTTGAAATATATTTACTTTGGCTAAGCTTTCGGGACAGTTTTATTGGGCAGCTCGACATTAGCCAGGATCAGCTGGAGCTTTGTACTGACCTTACAATATATATAAGGTCCCCATCGCCATTTGTACTCTCATTCAATGTCCTTAATGGGCTTATCTCTTACCAAGGCTTATCTCTTCTGTAGATAACTCGTGGAAGCTCAAATACTGAAGGATTTCCTTTTATCTTTCTCATAGAATATTCCTTCAAATTATCACCTATTCCATCTGAGTAAATTCCGATTAGTGTAAAACCAGACTCCACTGATTTTGTTCACTCATTCCAGATTTCTGGAGTTGGTGATTCAATTAGTCTCTGTCTTAATGGATTCAAAACTTAAAAGAAAACATTTTTGTTTGAATCAATTTAATATATCGATAGTTATTCCTAGATAGGCCCAAAGGGGAATGTTTTCATCTTGATTAAAATGTAAATATTCAAGCAAACATAAATTATTATAGCACTTGAGAATTACCGTTTGGGGTTTGGTCTGGGTGAGAAAAATAATATACTACAAAATTATTGGCTAATTATTTTATTATTGCCAACGTTTCGACTTGTAAGTCATCATGAGGGCTAAAATACAAACACACAAAAACCCCAGGAATGGTTCCTTCCTTTCTGTTGCACGAAGTATTCGATGAGACTAAGCCTTACAGCAAGAGAGTATATTAAGAAAACTGCAAGGAACAACACTACTATTGGTTTTTTACGTTCGATCGCTCAGGTTCAACGCCGGAAGGAGCAATCTGGAAATATTCTTCGTAAATTTCTTCGTAAAAACTGTCCAGAGCATGACTCCAACCCCCCTTCTACGCCTAAACATTACTTAAAAAGTCAACACTCTTGATCTTGTGAATATATTTTTCAAATGCTAAATATATGAGGACCAATTAGTCTCAACTGCTCCATCTTTACATTTATTGCCTTAATACAAAAAAATTCGATTACTTTCAGACATCCTCAGATCTAAATTTTTTAAAATTTAGCGAGTAATAACATTTAAAGCAATATTTGATAATAGCTGGTTACATGGTGGGCCTTTTGGCTAATAAAATTAGCAAATGTGCACAATTATTTTACTTTTGTAATGTACAATAAATTTCTTAAAACTTCCTTGAAAATCTAACGTGAGGTAACAAAGTAAATAGATCTCAGGAGTAAAGTTCAGTCAAATATATAAGAGATAACTGGAATGCACACACACTTACCTAACTTTTTCTGGGCAATATTGAATAAGTGAGTACTTCTTAGCCCCAAGGCAGAAGCTAACTTGTCTCTGAATCCCCGAGGGGAAGTTTCTACAAAAATACCCTTCTATTATTTTTAAAACTTCATATATTGAAGAAAAGCTCAACCAATATAGAACTAGCAATGCCCCATAAAATTCCAAACGTTTGCGATAGGAATTATTTCCTTCGTGAAATATATAGCTTGGACTAGATTGGCTTAATGTTAATAATCAAATTAAGAGAGAATTTCGATATTTTAATCGACTTCAGAGAAATTAAAAATTCCTTTCGAATAAGACATTAAGGGAAATTAAGTGAAAAATAACTCTACACTAATACTAATTATGAAGAATCTTAACCCTTTTTTTATTATTAAAATACATTAATTTAGTGTTAGAATGTTTTAAAGTTCTGAGCTATTTTACGAGCAATTTTTACTAAAATTATCTGAAACTATGACTTGCTTCCTCTTAACATATTTCTTATCAGAAAAATGACTCTATCTTCGACATACATGCGAAAATAAATTATAATGCTCATAGCTTAAAAAAGAACCTAAAGTACATTGTCCCACTAAAATCAAGGCTGAATAAGTCAGGATTTAGTCTGTTTTTTGTAATAAACCACGTTTAATAGAAACCCTCAGTTTGCAAGTGTTTTTGCATGTTTGCTTAGATTCTTATCAATCCTTATTAATCGCACTTACGTGTTCAAGTTAATTTCAAGGATCAATAAAATCAAACGCCTACAACTAATCTACAAATGATTTTCAAATAGGTTGACTCTTGAGACCATAAATAGATGCACAAGAAATTTCATTAAAAAGACATGTAAAATCAATTTGTGCATTTGCTGAAGCCAAATACAACTCCTGGAATAACTTCATTTTCTGACAAATATCCTAAGAAAAAAAGTTTATATTTTTTCTCTTAGTACACAATGAAAATTAAATCCGCTCCAGTATTTCTCACAGGAAACCACTTTTCAAAAGAATCAGAGTGTGGATTCTTACACTGAACGTAAGAAGGTACATCAACCGGTGAATCCCAGTGTAGCCTACTTCCAACATCACACCCGAGAGATGCATAAATCTCCAAAGAGGTTATCGCGTCTACTTCTATCTCAAGTTTGCACAATCTATTCTTATTTGACAAACATAAGAGAGGAACTTTGGGATTGAACAAAAATAAGGGGAGAATATTAAGTTCCAAAGCGAAAAAGTTCAAAACTTAATGAACTACGATGTGTCACAATTACTTCCCAAATAAAAGTTGACTTACAAACACTAGGGCTGAAATCACTGATTAATAAATTGTCCAGTACTGGAAACAGATTCCAGCTTCTCTTGTGGAAGGACTATACATGTTATATGAATTTTCATTAGTCAGTTAACTTGCCTCAAAAAGGATTTGGACATTTATTTCGAAACGCGCCATCATTAACACTAAACATAAGAATACTGATCAAAATGAGAAAGAAAATTTTCATTACTTATAAATTTTAATTTTTTCATTAACAACCTTTTCTGAAGTTTCCTTCTCATTGTTTGTAATTCATATTTTACTGTGATTTGTGAAACGATGAAATCTGTAGTACGATTCCGAAAATAGTGCATTTCTCACACATCAGCCTACTCACAGCCATATGAAATAGGAAAAATGTGTACGAAAACAATCAAACATAAATACTACAATAAAACTCGATTTGTGGCATCATTAATATGCTGTGTTATATAAAGTAAAAATATATTTTCAACCACTGAAAGTATTTTGTTCATTTTCACTTTAAATGATTAGGAATCTATCTTTTTTCTAATATTTAGTGATGATTAGATAAGGAGATTTAATTTTTTTAAGGAATAAGGAATATTTCAGAAAATAAAAATTTATAAGTATGAAGTATCTGCGATACTGAGGGATTACTCGTTCAGCTAACACAGTTCCTACAAGGAAGACCATCAAAATCATCCTTTCAAGAACATCAAAATCTCTCTACTTGTGTTTCTGATAATCATTAAAAGTTTTGGAGGGACAATCTTCATTAATAATTATAGGAAAAATTTAGGTGGAAATATATTTAAAAATTTTCTATAATAAATTAGCTGAAACAATTCTACAAGCCTAGAATAAAGGAGAAATGTGGAGAGTTCAGGGGTAAGCAAGATATATTTGTCTATCTGTAGACAGAGATGTGCTACGTGAAGCTGTAGCGAGAACCAGTTATCCTTCTCGTACATTATTCTACTGGGATCGATGGACGTCCGAAGAAACTTTAGATTAGCACTAAAATTTCTGTTTGTTTAGGACTCTACAGCAACGTGAGTTTCTCTCTCCACTGTCTCTGCACACGTGTTAGATGGCAGACCCATCACCGACCCGAACCAAACCCCATCCACGAGTATACTTCCAATACTAGGCATCCACGAAGATATCCCGTACTTGTAGATAATACATATGTATTTGAGTGCCTCTCTGTATATGACATAGATATCATGTCGAGATGTCATGCATTTTCCATCTCCCTTCAGGAGACTGTCTAGCTACCACATCAAGAGCCACGCTAAATCTTATTAAATATAGAATATTTAGTCTCGATCTTGGCCTAACAGTGATGTTACTATCTCTTTGTTATAAGTAATATGTGATCCAGAGGATTCTCGGTGTGGTTCTGGAGTTCCAATTAAGTACCATTCCTCATTGAATGTAAAAAATCAGGTGCCCACAACGGTGAGCTGACCATACACCTCCTCCAGTGTGCCGTGGGTCGAGATCAAATGCGTTCTTAACATGTATTTCCGACTTGGGCTTATATATTCTGTTTTGAAAAAAAATTTGTTATTTTTTTTAATGGTCCTAACAAAGAAAGAAGGGACAGAAGATCCCTAACACAGTAAGGAAATATTTCGTGGAGTCTTTTCTATTTTTTATTAATATAATATATACTTATGTTTTGCATATACTGTTGTTATATTTATAGCACAATAATATTGTAAAACATAATTAATGTAGTATAAACATATCGTCTTAATTATCAATAAGATATTGTTATACCTATTTAATTATCGTTATATTCTGTAATAATTCAGTATATATATATGTTTGACATAATACTAAAATGGTGTTTCGTAGGAATATACAATTGGGTTTTTTCTGTTGTTACCATAACCTTGAAGTAAAATAAGCCGGCGATAAAGCATCATTACGTGTTTTATAAGCCTGCTTTATGAACACAAGATATATGCTGTTGATGGGAGTATTGTTGCATATCAACAGATATTTGATAATATTCTTAAAAATGCGTTGATATCTACCGGAAGGGTTGTAGGGGTTGGAGTTGGAAGACAAGGTCTGTTCTAGTGAATTAGGAGGATATGGCAGTTTACTGTGGAAAATGGTGAAGCGGGAAGAAATTAGAAGGGATATTAAAATCGTGATGAAGAGAGGAATTGGATAAGTAATAAGCAGTATTAGCGATTATCTGAAGATTTTGGATTGAAAGGACTGAATTCTTTGGATGTTGGAAGGCTTTGAGACACCAAAATTTGTCGTAGTAATATATTTTAGGGAGGGTTTTCTATTTTTTTTTATTTCACATCCAAAGGATCGGATCCCTATGTATTTAAATATTTCAGTTTTCTTTATTTTTTAGGCCATGAATGCGATTAATTTTTTTTATAAATCATTAAATACAGTGCATGAATACTTGATATCGTCCATGTTTGCGTATAACCCTCAGAAGTAACCATGGGTTTTGTACAAAAACCAACTCTTCAATGTCCTTGTACACTTAGCTTGGAGTTCAGAAAAAATGGTGGACCTAAAAAGAGATCTGTATTGTAAGCTGGGAACTTCCCCGATAAAAATGTCAGAGTGAAACTCATTTGGAAAGACAGTTTAAAAAAAAAAATTCCAAACTCACAAAAACTAAACTATTTATTTATTTGTAGATATTATTTTTTGGGGTACGGTCAAGATAGATTTAAAAAAATATAATTTAAAAAATTTTATTTTTTTGGATCTACCTTGACCGAACCCCAACAAAATAACATCTACTAAAAATCTCTACGGTCAATAACTCTCAATTTGAATTTAAACGATGTAGAAATCAGACAAATACCGCAATATGGAAGTCTTAAGTAAGGGGCATAGAAAAATTAAACAAATACCAAGAAAGCCCCAGTGGTCGACTTTAGAAAAGTATTGAGAATGCCTAAGACCTTACACATATCACAATGAGATTTTAGTATGAATCTTCACAGCATCGCCCAGAATATGGGATAAATGTTGTCATTTTAAATCAGGCTTCCTCGCAAAAAAGTTCAAGAAGGCCATTGTATCCATAGAAATTGTCAAAATGTGAAACACAAATTCACCACAAAGAGGATTTACCGGTTCTATTCGATCTGGCGAGAAATAAAGAAAGAACGATTCTAATTCCCGGTTCCTGCCTTTCAGAAATCAAAAAGGAGTTACACGAACTCGCCCAAACCAACCGAAGAGAGCTTGCCTGCGAGAGAGAATCGCTTCTGGATTCCTTGAGACGAGAACTGGGACGCTCTGAAAACAGCATCTCTTTTAATATTCTATTCACTTCGCCAAACAGTTCCACTCCCTTCTCTAATCTGATTTGAATAATTAAAATATTATATAAATAAATGTATTTAATATTTAATTTTTAATAGGCTTCACTTAAGACTGAAATTAAAATACGATCTGCTTCAAGTCTTGAAGAATGTAACATTAGTTGAACATTCACAAAAAATATAGTATTACAGTTAAATTGATCGCAATACAATATTTCTCGTTACAAAAACAGTATTAGAAGCAAATACACAGGAGTGTTTTTCTCGAAAGACAACTTGATTAAATCATTATTATCCTCGGATCAAAAGTTTATTAAGCCATTAATCCTTATGTAAAACGCTGAAAGTGAAAAGAAATTCCAAATGATATTCCCACTTCACCCAGACTTAGTGGTTCTCTTACAAACAGAAATAATAGTATATAATTAGAACAGTTATCTAAGTAAAGCGATATATGTGTGTGTGTGTGTGCGCGCGTGCGTGTGCGTGCGTGTGTGCGCGCGCGCGCGTGTGTGTGTGTGTGTGTGTGTGATAAGAACAGATGTAGGAAAGACAGAAAGAAACACCCTCGCCTTCACCAAAGAGAAGTGGAGACAGCCTCCTTCTCTTTCTCTCTGCACATACACTATTTTTAATATTTAAAAGAAAGTATTTCGTTACTCAGACATTATATAGCAAATTGTTTGTTGAAACCTAATGAGGGTAGAAAGGAGTTGTGATGTGCACCAAAATTTTGAACTTTTTATTTTGGATTTTATTTTAGTACCAAAAAGTTTTGGAAAACACAAAAGGTGCAATATATAAATGTCTAAAATTTATATTTTATAATAAATTTAAGAAAAACGCTCCATATAGAAGTTATTGACGATTGTAACGGAGATGGCTGAATATTTCAAGGCCAGTATAGAGCCAGGCTTAGTGATATTCTCTTTTACGCTCATTGCTTACTTATACTTATAAGAATTTATTTGTCTCCAAGAATGTCTTCCCCATGGAGCAAGGAATATGTGCTTCGCTTGCGTATCTCTCGCGGGACAGACATAGATTATAATTTCCTCTGTACATTTTAGTCTACAATAATATTAATAGTAATAGCTCTTATTATGCTCTAATAGTCGACGAATTCGGACTTGTTTTACCGGTATCGTGCGGATGGTATATTGTGTTTTTGGTAGTTCTATAAGGCCCCACACCCGGGATGCCTGATATCGGAAAAGAGAAAGTTGAAAGCTGGTAGAAGGAGGAGATGTATATTAGGAGATGGAAGGATGGAAAAGAGAAGTGGGGCAGAGTCAGAGGAAGATTACTATGAGAAGGAATGGAATGAGCTGTATACAAAAGTAACTGGCGATGGAAAGAAGGAAGGTAAAAGAAAGAAGTGGGACAGAGTCAGAGGAAGATTCCGGTGAGAAGGAATGGAATGGATGTAGGCAAAAGTAACTGGCGATGGAAAGAAGGAAGGTAAGAGAAAGGAGTGGGACAGAGTCAGAGGAAGATTCCAGTGAGAAGGAATGTAATGAGATGTAGGCAAAAGTAACTGGCGATGGAAAGGAGGAATGTAAGAGAAAGAAGGGGAGACAGAAAAGTGGGGCGAAGGAATTGGCTGCATAATACAAACGGCTACAAGTCTGCAGAACCAGTGTCGGACATTGAGAAGACCAACAGAAAACTGGTAATCCTCAGAGTTCTTAGCATTCCTCTGCAATCTTTGTCATAAGGAAACACCGAGATGAAAGAGTGGGAGATACATACATCCATGGCACTGGAGAGTCTTGTATTTCTCCATAAAAGTCTGCCTGAGAGAGCCTTCGAACCACAACTCAAGTCATGGGGGTTCACTCCTGTCTCTCACATTTCTCATAAAATTACCTTTATTCAGTTCATTATATATAACCATTCTCTGATTTACTAGAGATATGCTTGTAGCCTATAAAATATTTATTTAAGCACTAGATCTTTTTTTTTTTTTAAAGGCGTATCAACTTATTGGTAATTAACGCCCAGACATATTTAACTAATGTCCGGCCGTGCCACAGCGCCTACCCCGAGCTAAATTTTAGTATAAATAAGAGTGAATCATATTTTTTACGAGTATATAACAACATATACAATATTAACGATAAAAAACACAATTAAAATGAGTCATAATGAGAGTGATAAACTTGCTATTCAACAGATAATGTAAAATTATATTTTTTTAAACTTTTGCCTAATGATTACAAATTTAGTATATTTGTAATATTTGTAAAATATTTAGTATTTTTTTTTTTAACTTTTATTTATTTATTAAATTCTGTTAAATTAAAACATTTTGTAATTTGATCACCACAATGAATTAGAGGAAAAAAAAGACATACAATATCAATCACATGAGGAGAGAAGGTGACCAATGACACCACTCTCAAATTATTTACAGATTATGTCCCAAGGAGGTCACGGGGCCATCTTCGTTTGTGCCGACGTGGAGAGTTGTAGGGGTTTGAGTTGGAAGATCTGTGCAAGTGGATTAGGATGGTATGGCAGTTTACTTGATCAGTATTGTAGGCCAATAAGTGTCAACTTCTTTCTCGATTAAGTCATTCTCATAAATGACTTAATCAGAGTCAGCTTAGTCCGTCAGAGTGGGAGTCAATTTATTCATTAACCAAACTTTGTTGGATAGAGGAGCCTGTCGACACCACACTCAGTTAATTGAGGCATTAAGGCCCAGGAAGTCACGAGGCAATCTTCGTTTTAGTCGTCGGGGTGGATCAAAGGGGTTGGAGTCCGATGACAGGGACTGGGCATATGGACTAGGGTGAAATTGGAGTTTACAGTGGAGGAGCGTGAAGCGAGTGGAGATGAAGTCTTGGACGAATGGGATGTTATAATCTTGATGTAGGGTAGAGTTCGAGACGTAGTATGGAGTATTTGCAATAACTCTTAGGATTTTGGATTGGAAGGATTGAATACGTTGGACGTTGAAAGGTTTAGCGGCACCCCAGAGTTCTGCACCGTATGTCTAGATCGGTCGTATTAATGTTTTACAGAGAGTCAGTTTAATCTCTGTTGTGAGCTGTGAAGGCCTGTTTATAAGTCTGTATAAGAGTCTGTAGCGTCTGTTGAGTTCTTGTCGTTTGATTTTTATAAGTTGGCTCCAATGGATTTTTTATTTTTACTTGGACTGAATCAAGGAGGGGTATAGGTATACTATTAAATGTGACATTAGAGGGGGAATCTTTTCTTAGTTGAAAATTTACCTGTACGCATTTGGACTCATTTATCTTAATTCTCCATTTGCTACACCAGTGCTGAATGGCATCTAGGTGGTTTTGTAGAATATTGGAAGCGATTTTAGGATCAGGATGGGAAGTGAGGATCGCTTTGTCATCTGCAAATAGGGCCAGTAGGGTATTAGGATGGGTAGGGATGTCTGCAGTATAAAGGATATAAAGGATGGGTCCAAGCACACTGACCTGTGGAACACCCGCTTTCACAGGGTAGTGTTCGGAGTAATCTGATCCTTGCCGGACCCTAAAGAATCGGTTAGAGAGATAAGTTTTAAGGATTAGATAGATGGTACTTGGGAATATGGACTTGAGCTTATATAATAGTCCAGAATGCCATACTCGGTCAAATGCTTGAGTGACATCCAAGAATACACCAGGACAGAATTCTTTTCGCTCGAGGGAAGAGGAAATGTAGTCTACAATGCGAAACACCTGCTGGATGGTAGAATGCTGGGAACGGAAGCCAAACTGATGATTGGGAAGGATATTTGAGGAATTTATGATAGGCATCATTCGTTTTAGAAGAACTTTCTCAAATACCTTGGACATTAAAGGAAGAAAGCTGATTGGTCGATAGGATGAAGTATTGTGAGCAGGTTTACCGGGTTTGATAAACAGGATTATTTCAGAGAATTTCCAAAGAAGTGGAAAGTGGGTGGTTCGAAGGACACTATTATAGAGGTATGTCAGGAAAATGATTGCTTTTTGGGGTAGGATCGAAGTAGTAATCCGGTGATTAAATCATAGCCGGGTGCTTTGCGTTTAGGCAGATGGTTTATAATATACTTGACCCCAGATGGTGTTACTGCCCTAATCGGCAAGAACATTGGTAATGGTGAGTCCAGTGACTTCTCAACCATTATTGGACAAACTGTTAGGATCTGGATGAGGAGTAAGTATATTTTATTGGAAAAATATACGTTTTGCCCGACCGGGAAAGATACTTTGGAGTCAAATGGGCATTCTCCTGCCTAGTGTATATGACCTTACAGAGGTTTGTATTATTAGTGATGTATTCCGTTACATGCTCATGTCCCGAATATGATTGACATTCGGCATTTCTACTTATGGGAAAGTATATAAAAAGTAATTTAACATATTTAGCCTCTTGTGTTAAAATTTCCAATAAAATTCACAAACCTCAAAGCATTCTTAGATGATTTTAGTAGGGGTTCGGTCAAGGCAGATCCAAAAAAAATACAAATTAAAAAAAAGTGTATTTTTTTAAAAGATTATCTACCAACGTTTCAGCTTACATTGTAAGCCATCTTCAGGGCTGTAGGAATACAATGTCTTGAGAATGCAATAATAATTGACAATATTATAATATAGAATTAACATAATGTAATATGATATCAAAAGTATGGATGTGAAAAGCTATGTAAAAGAATTTAAAAAAACCTGCAGACAAAAACCTCTTAAAAATTAATTAAATAAATTAAAACAGTAATTGACCACACCTGCCTATCATGAAGACGAGAGAGGACGTCCTGTCTCAAAGTTCAAATTTCCATGACTGAGAAGAAAAAATAATTTTTCAAAAATTACCCAAAGACACCGTGGGTGGTGATGGTTGGGGGAGGGGGGAGGTAAGTGGCTGAAAGTTCAAAGGAAGAGCGGCCTATTTCAAAAGAAAGTAATAAAATGGACCAGGGAAAAAGGAAAGGTATTTTTGGGAATAGGTAACTTTGGAACTGGGAATAATGTTTGACAGGTTTATTGAGAAGGAGGGCTTATGGTTTTTAGAATGCTAAAAACGTTTGAATAAGTTGAAGAAATTTGTTCTATGTCCGTTCTGTCGTTAACTGGATAGTGTTGTAAGTTAATTTGAACGGTTTCCCTAACCCTAAGGTTTCTTTTTCCACCAACAACAAACTAAAATCTATTTACACCATCCTCAAAGACCCCATCCCCCTTCCTAACAGAACTAATGTCGTCAACAAAATTCCCTGTTCCACACCTAATTGCTCTGGTTCTTACATTGGACAAAAAAAACCCTATTTCCCATAGAATCAATAACCATAAAAATGACATAAGGAATAACATAATAAAAACTGCCCTCACTAAACATGTTTTTCATGAAAAGCACACATTTGACTTCGACAGCTTAACCATTCATTCCACTGAACCCTATCAACACAAATGTCTTTTGTCTGAAACCATTCACATCAATTTACAACACTATCCAGTTAACAACAAAAAGAACATAGTCCTCTCTCTTCTGCATGATAGGCAGGTGTGGTCAACTACTGTTTTAATTATTTTTTAAGAGGTTATTGTCTGCAGGTTTTTAAAATTCTCTTACATAGCTTTCTACATTCTTACTTTTAATGTCACACTACATTATGTTAATTTTATATTATAATATTGTCAATTATTATTGCATTCTCATGGCATTGTATTTCTACAGCCCTGAAGATGGCTTACAATGTCAGCCGAAACGTTGGCAGATAAATATTTATTTGGTAGTGGTTTATTATCCCACGTAAATTTTAAACAATTAATTAGAGGGAATAGAATAAAAAAATCTATCTGTCCCAGCCAGGAATCGAACCTAAATCTCCTGCTATCCGGGCCGGCGTGCTTAACCATTCCATGCAATTTATAATGTTCAATTTATATAATTTTTTATTTTTACTTGGACTGAA